>VXBX01000818.1:161147-300334 GCA_013400415.1 Scytalopus superciliaris | reverse complement strand
ATGATTCTATGATTCTATGACTCCCAAATAGGAACTCAGGAATGTGGCACAAACAGTGGGAAACTGTTAGAAACTGCTAGCTGCTACCTCAAGTGTGAGAAACTATGCAACTATATAAAAATCTACAAATATTTATAAAATATTGAAATCTACAAATATATAAACATCCTATGGCATCACCACCAGGGAAAATATTTAATTATGAAACTCCTTCCTATATGTACCTTGTCACACTAAAACTTGTACCTGTATTCTGGCCCATTCCTACACTACACTGAGAGGCACTACAAACTCAATGTTGTATTTGAAAAAAATTACTTAAATCACATCTATCAAGTACATCAGAGGCAATGTGCCTCAGATTCAATTCTGCTTATTTCAGGTTTTATGCCTTGGGGTTCAAGTTTGAATTTGTATGATGCTTAAATTCTTAATTCTTTAGATTTAATGTGAAAAAATATAATTATATTATATTTTCTCACTTTTCTTATTGTCAAATGTACGGAAGAATGAATTCTCCTCAGAGAAAGGTGAATCTTCACAGGAGTCTAAATGCAGGTGAATGCCACAATGGATTAGAAAAAAAATCTAATAAAAATAAATTTTCAATTAAAATATTTTAAAATAAACCCACATATAACAATGACCAATTACTATACTGTACCTATACAAGCAATGATGTTAGGTAAAAATCATGCAGCGGTATATGGTTTCTCCTAAAGTGTCACAAAAAGTAGATTTCAAAAATACTTTAACCCCACATACAAATCCCACTCCTTTGAACAAATAAAATACTTTTCCCTCAGTTGAATGAAGCATTTTGTTCCATCCTAAAATGTATTTCTGAAACAGCACCATCTGTTTTGACCACAAGATGGAGATGAAAGGGCAACTAGAGGGGATTTTTCAATCTGCTGAGGTCACACACAAGTCAAATACGTGTTGTCCCAACTGCCTGGTCTTAAACACTGGACAAGGAGAAAAATAATGATTATGAGACACCATGTTTTGATACAGCTGTGAGAGAAACACTTCAGATCACTGTGAATTCTAGCAAAGCCTGTGGGATAGAATGGAGGAAAAGGGACAGTTTTCTCCTCTAGAAGAAGTAGAAGAGCCATCTCTCAGGTTCTACAACAGCTGAAAAGTAGGGTGGAATGTGAGGAGATACAGTGGGAGGGCTCTGAAACATAAACGAGATGTTACTTCTAAAGTAACGTGTGGTTGTTCAGTGTTTCTGGTGAAACAGGACCTTGTGACACATTTATCAGCAGAGATACTCAGCCAAGCAGAAAAGGCAGCTGGTAACTGCAGAATTCTTCTCAGAGATGGTGTGGGTGGTCAAGTTTATCAGGGACAAAGTCCAGTGTAATAAATATTGGTTACTTCATCTGTCCGAAGGCCAGGTATTTTTGGGACAGTCACATAATTTGAGTTCCCAGATCATTATTTTTACTCATGAAGACAGTACCTGTGAAAAGATTCGGTATATCTGTAGGGTAAAAAACTCCATTTTAAAAAGGGTTCTCCATTGCCTTGTTTGGTTTGTTCTGATCCTCTGTACTTAGGTTTAGATCTTTGATTCTCACAGAAATCAAACACTAACATGTGCCACAAAGTGATTTCAAGGCGTCAACTATATATGCCATTTCATATACAGTCTTTCAATCTTCTAGATGATATTACTAAAGCAAATCTTGGCAGACAAATATTGGGAAGCTTCAGCTGATCTGGGTAATGAAGTAAGTAATACATGTATCCCAATGTACCCTGAAAGCAAGCAGAATATTTAATCACAGAAGATTTAACCTGGAGTTGTGTTCAGTTTAGACAGTTATTTGGATCACAATAATACATTGAAAAGGTGATTTGGAGAGAACAAAAAGCTGCCATACTCCGGCTGCACACTCACTGGCAGCTGTGCCAAACTCCTTAGTCAGCTACTGTTGGTATTTATAGCTTATCAGGGTAACCAGTTGCTTTTTACAGGGCTCAAGTTGTACGTTCCCATTATAATCAAAGGGCACAGGGTTCAGACAGCCAGCCCAAAGTGGGAAGCTTAGAGTTCTCTGCTCAGTACCACCCTTCTGTCTCATCAAAATTCAAGTTTCAACGCTTCCTGATTTTAGTGCTGTTTCATTCTACTTTCAGCATTTTCATCCCAAAGAGCAGCTACAGCAGTTTCTAAAGAAAGAACAAAGCAGGGTGAGGAAACACGTCATTGCTAGTCTCCAAATTACAATTTTTGAGCTTCTGACTGACCATCTCTTTCTGCTTAATGTTCAAACAGGATTGCCAAGCACTAGGGTGTTCAAATGTCAAATGTCACCTCTTGTATTCACCAATATCTAGTTTAGACATTCTGACCTGATTAAAACATAGAAAACCAAATTTATTGTCACTACCAGCATTCTGCCACCATGTTCTTTTCTTCACCTGAAGTGTTGTCAGGATTGGTAAGTTCCCAAATTAAGTGATAGAATTCTACCCCAGCCAGAGTCAAGTGGTTCTGAGATCTCATGTGTTAGCCATTTTACAGAGCAAAACCACCCAAGCAAATGCATTTCTTTTGCAGTGACAGGATTTGTGGCCAGCAAGTTGAGAACTGACTTTTCAACTTTCAGGGATGTCAAGGCTCCATTTTCCATATCACAGAGATGCCATACACCACCCCACTGCCCCTGCACCTTCCCTGATGCTGTTCTCAGTCAGACATTGCAAAACGTAAGCTGGTATTATTGCCAGACAAGCCTTGTTTGTTCTCGTTTAGCAATCAAGGCTGATTTCTAGTCATACAGCAGTATCAGAAAACAGGAACTGTTTAGGTTAGCAAGTGTGCTTACATGGGAGAAGCACGTTTGTTCTCAGTTTCCAATATATGCATCCCCATCATAACATAAACATGGTATGTATGGGATGCATGCAGCTCAGAGTGGAGCTCCTCTGAGACAGAAGCAGTGTTTGCAATTCATTTATAGAAAGGGAAGGTGACAGATGAGCCAGTAGAAAATCTGGAAGAGAGATCTTTACCTCTGGACTATCCTGAGCTTCACAGATAAAATCAACCTTCCTCAGGAAGTGTGAAGAACAGCATCATGAAATCAGGAAGCTGCAACCTACACACTTAAATAATCGAGACTATGAGGAAAAATAAAGGCTTGATGAATAAACTGACCTTACTGGAGCTATACAAAAGATTCTTTTGTATTTGCATATCTTAATTAAACCAACTGTAACTGAACTGTTTTATGCCTAACACAACTGTGAGGGACTTACCTCACCTCACCTCATACCGACTTGAAGGCAAAAAAGGGAAGTGACTTTACAAGCACTGCATAAATGAGCTGCGTATATCTTTATCACCAGATACTGCTGAAACAAGAAAACAAGCAAGCCCTCATAAAACATTAGAAAATCATGAGTTGTGGAAACATTAGAAATTAGAACTGATATCTGAAACAGATATTAAGCTTTATGTACTGTCATTAAAACCAATACCTAAGTCCTGAATATTAGAAAGTGTCTTGCACCTTTCTGTTTGATGCTGGACTTTAATTTCTTCAACAGAAATAGATATGTCCTTTCTCTCAGCCTTACTTCAAAATAAGACAGAAATAACTGTCCAAATCCCCAAACTGGACAAAAGAATCTCCTGCTTCTGCTTGCACATGTAGGATCTGTTGCAGAAAATGAAATAAATACACCCTGTGAATATCTCCATACACCAGTTTCTTGTCACTCACTTCCACTGACTTATGTCAGAGAAGAATTTCCCACAGATTTCTCATGTTTTCTTAGTCCAGCTACTTGAAATAATGGAGGACATATCACATACAGTCTGAGTATTCTGTGCAGACACACTGAGGATAACAGACACAGCATGACATGCAGAGTAGTGCCAAGGTCAATCCCAAACTGGCTGAGCTAGCAGATTTCCAGGCCACACCATTAGAGTGGTGTCCAAATGCAAAACTTCCTCCTTCATATCCATGGATTGCCTATCCTGGGACATTGCTAGGAAGCATCTCTATTGGAAAAAAAAAGGTAGCCTCAGACTTTGCTGTCAAGTGAAGATATCTTGGTCATTGCTCAAGCCAAGTATTTCAGTGTTTGAAGGCATCGGAAAAGTGAAATATCTTCTTCCTATTGTTCAAGCAGAGCCTTAACAATTCCTCATTTCTGTGCAACCTCCTGACCAAAGAGGTGCTGACTCCAATGCTTTGGACCTCCAGCACAAAGGGGAGTTAGGATTCATCTGGACGTTCCTGCTCCTTTCCTCTCGTGAAACATCTATCTCAGTTCATCTGGTCCTCTGACTCACTTCCTCTCCACTTCTCAGTCATCTGTTCTCAGCGCACTTTTGCAACTAAGCCCAGTCTTCTCTGTCCAGCCTGGAGAAGGGCTCAAGGGGAGCCTTGCTGGGAGGTAAGCACAAGATGAAGCTCCCTGGCACTGTGGCCTGTGCAGGAGTTTGGGGCAGGTGAACATCATGCATTTTAGTGCTTTTAATGCTGATTTCAAGAGAGCCGCAACATTTCATGCCAGGAGGAGCTGTGTGCCTTCGGCATATGTCAGTGACCCAGAACTGGTTCCAAGCAAGCTGATGGCTCATTGCATTGCACTGGGGACTGATTCCTCTCCACTGGGTAGCAGTTAGTTGCATGAACAAGTTTCTGAGCCCTGGCTACGTGCAGTGCTGTGCTGACTTGACCGCACAACATCTATTTCTGAAGGCAGCTCACAGCCAGCTCTGCACTGTCAGCATCTGCACGGCATGGACGTGGCCTGCAGGAGCTCTTAGAGCAGGATCCAAGGGAGTGATGGGAAGCAGAATTTCAGACTAGGCTGCAGACTAGTACAATTAACACCTACGCTCAGCATCCTCAGAAGTACTTTGAAACATAAAATTTCATTTACCCAGATGTGTGTATCAGCAGCTCTGAACTCGAAGTCAGGTCCCCCAGTTTCAGTCTTGCTATTAAAAGCAAACTTCCTTGAAGGGAGAAGGACTCTGGGAATGTGGGCTTTGCCTCAGCCTCACCTACCCTACAGTAGGAGTTCTGTAAAAGGAACTTTATTCTCATCAGGACTTTCAAGTGTGTGGGCGTTTCCAGGAATAAACAACACCCAACCACAGAACAACCAGGAAGCCGCATTATAAGCATATTATGCCACTTAACTGCCACAAAGTTTATACATTATATCCCCATAGCCAGCCTGCAGCATTATGCCATTCTACTGGGGACTTGCCATGTGGTGCAATCAGTGGGCTGGGAAATGACCCCTGTACACCAGCCTTCATGGCATGCTGAAAGCAAAGGCTTCAGTTACAGAACCTGCAATTGCAAACATTGAGACAATCAAATTTGAGGCAGGCGTGTCAATTGTGTTGCAAGTAGAGTGGACAAACTCTGTTAGAAGGACTGGAACAGCTGGAGGAACAATCAGTCAGAGCAAAGTGCATCAGTTAAGGAGATAAAGAACTTTTGCATCTGCCCACACAAGAAATGATGCTATCCAATACTTTTGTTTTCTCTTTCACATACCTCTATATGCAAAACTAATGTCGTTTGTTACAGAGTAGGCAAATAAAACTTCTGATTTTTTTTTCCCCACCATTGTAGCAAGTTCTAGGTTCTAAAACAGGTCATCAAAAGGCAGGAAATCCAGGGACCAATGTAACACACACTGCTATCTCTGAAAGAATTAATTTGGTTTTAATGCCCCATACACTGGACAAGGCCATTGCAAAATGCAATCCAGCCTTAATTTTACTTCCTTGCCAAATTGCCAGACAAAACCATTGTGTTTCATAGCTGGCGTGAGTACTTACAGATCTGTCAGTACACAGAAAGCATGGGTTTTTTTCCATAACCATTTCCAACTTCAGAGATAATTGGATTTACTCATTTATCTGCAGCCTGTTGAGCTATCTGTATGTTTAGAATCCTCAGCTGAGATAAAAAGAGACAGCAGGGAGAATTCTTGCATGGAGAAAGTAATGGTAGTTTCATGTGAAGTCAACAAAACTGGGCCAGCTTAAGTTTATACCAGATGGGGTTCCAGCACTCTCATATTCCTGTCATCATTGCAAATGGAGTTCCTGGAATGAATTTAATTTCTGTCTACACCTTGCTAATTAAAATTCATCTTTACAGCTCCTGCACTTCTTGTTGAATGAGTTATTAGCATGGAATCTGCTGTCAGCAAGGACTTTAAGCTGAGTAAAACCACTTCAAACAGAGCAGATCAAATAATATCTGATGACATTCTGATAATTAACATAAAATGGTTCTGCAGTAACCCACACTGGAAACCACAGGCAGAGCCTAGATCTGTGCTCTCAGAACTCAGAAGACAGGGAAAGTTCAGTCTCCAGCAAGGCTGTGATGTTCCTGCATAGCACCCTAAACAAACAGTGCCTGAGTTTCTCTACTGCTGAGTGGAAAGGGGCACTCACTGAAAACGTATCCTTAACTGCACCTTGTTGACAATGTTTTCATCTTCAGCTATGTCTCAGCTTCAGCTCTCACAACCAGTTTTCTTTCCACTTTTTCTCCTTTCCATCAAATGCATACTGCATTTCTAATAGATGCAGCCAGCAAATGCTGACAACTTTCATGCCTCTTTGTGCATTATTTCTCCATCTAGGTCATCCTCTGTCCCACTCTGGCCTTTTTTAGGACCAGTCATGGCAATCTGGTAAAGTTGCCACTGACTGAAAAAGGGAAACATAACCCCCACTTTTAAAAAGGGAAATCAAAAAGACCTCGGGAACTACAGGCTGGTCGGTCTCAACTCTGTGCCTGGCAAGATCATGGAGCAGATCCCCCTGGAAATTATGCCATGGCACATGGTAAATAAGGAGATGATTTGCAACAGCTGACATGGCTTCACTAAGGACAAATAGTGCCTGACAAATTTGGTGGCCTTCTGTGACAGGGTTACAGCAATGGTGGATGAGGGAAGGGCAACTGAAGTCACCTACCTGGACTTGTACAAAGCATTTGACACTNATTGAGACAATCAAATTTGAGGCAGGCGTGTCAATTGTGTTGCAAGTAGAGTGGACAAACTCTGTTAGAAGGACTGGAACAGCTGGAGGAACAATCAGTCAGAGCAAAGTGCATCAGTTAAGGAGATAAAGAACTTTTGCATCTGCCCACACAAGAAATGATGCTATCCAATACTTTTGTTTTCTCTTTCACATACCTCTATATGCAAAACTAATGTCGTTTGTTACAGAGTAGGCAAATAAAACTTCTGATTTTTTTTTCCCCACCATTGTAGCAAGTTCTAGGTTCTAAAACAGGTCATCAAAAGGCAGGAAATCCAGGGACCAATGTAACACACACTGCTATCTCTGAAAGAATTAATTTGGTTTTAATGCCCCATACACTGGACAAGGCCATTGCAAAATGCAATCCAGCCTTAATTTTACTTCCTTGCCAAATTGCCAGACAAAACCATTGTGTTTCATAGCTGGCGTGAGTACTTACAGATCTGTCAGTACACAGAAAGCATGGGTTTTTTCCATAACCATTTCCAACTTCAGAGATAATTGGATTTACTCATTTATCTGCAGCCTGTTGAGCTATCTGTATGTTTAGAATCCTCAGCTGAGATAAAAAGAGACAGCAGGGAGAATTCTTGCATGGAGAAAGTAATGGTAGTTTCATGTGAAGTCAACAAAACTGGGCCAGCTTAAGTTTATACCAGATGGGGTTCCAGCACTCTCATATTCCTGTCATCATTGCAAATGGAGTTCCTGGAATGAATTTAATTTCTGTCTACACCTTGCTAATTAAAATTCATCTTTACAGCTCCTGCACTTCTTGTTGAATGAGTTATTAGCATGGAATCTGCTGTCAGCAAGGACTTTAAGCTGAGTAAAACCACTTCAAACAGAGCAGATCAAATAATATCTGATGACATTCTGATAATTAACATAAAATGGTTCTGCAGTAACCCACACTGGAAACCACAGGCAGAGCCTAGATCTGTGCTCTCAGAACTCAGAAGACAGGGAAAGTTCAGTCTCCAGCAAGGCTGTGATGTTCCTGCATAGCACCCTAAACAAACAGTGCCTGAGTTTCTCTACTGCTGAGTGGAAAGGGGCACTCACTGAAAACGTATCCTTAACTGCACCTTGTTGACAATGTTTTCATCTTCAGCTATGTCTCAGCTTCAGCTCTCACAACCAGTTTTCTTTCCACTTTTTCTCCTTTCCATCAAATGCATACTGCATTTCTAATAGATGCAGCCAGCAAATGCTGACAACTTTCATGCCTCTTTGTGCATTATTTCTCCATCTAGGTCATCCTCTGTCCCACTCTGGCCTTTTTTAGGACCAGTCATGGCAATCTGGTAAAGTTGCCACTGACTGAAAAAGGGAAACATAACCCCCACTTTTAAAAAGGGAAATCAAAAAGACCTCGGGAACTACAGGCTGGTCGGTCTCAACTCTGTGCCTGGCAAGATCATGGAGCAGATCCCCCTGGAAATTATGCCATGGCACATGGTAAATAAGGAGATGATTTGCAACAGCTGACATGGCTTCACTAAGGACAAATAGTGCCTGACAAATTTGGTGGCCTTCTGTGACAGGGTTACAGCAATGGTGGATGAGGGAAGGGCAACTGAAGTCACCTACCTGGACTTGTACAAAGCATTTGACACTGTCCCACACAACATCCTTGTCCCTAAACTGGAGAGCCACACTACAGGGTGGGTAAAGATTTGGCTGGATGGTCATGCTCAAACAGTTGCTCTCAATGGCTCAGTGTCCAAGCAGAGGGCAGTGATGAGTGACTTTCCTCAGGGGTCAGTATTGGTACCAATGCTGTTTAACATCTTTGGTGGTGGGACTGAGTGCACCCTCAGGAAGTTTTCCAACAACACTGAGCTGTGTGGGGTGGTCAACATGCTGGAGGGCAGGGATTCCATCCAGAGGAACCTTGTCAGGCTTGAGAGCTGGGTCTGTACAAACTTCATGAAGTTCAACAAGGCCATGTGCAAGGTCCCACACCTGGGTCAGGGCAATCCCAAGCACAAATACAGGCTGGGTCGAGAGGGAATCAACAGCAGCCCTGAGAATAAAGACTCAGGGGTGTTGGTGGATGAGAAGCTCAACCTGACCCATCAGTGTGAGCTCAGAGCCCAGAAAGCCAAAAATATTGTGGGTGCATCAAAAGCAGCATGGCCAGCAGGTCAAGAGGGCTGATTCTGCCCCTCTGCTCTGGTGAGACCCCACCTGGAGTGCTGTGTCCAGCTCTGGTGTCTCCAGCATAAGAAGGATGAGAACCTGCTGGAGCGAGCCCAGAGGAGGGCCAGAAAGATGATCAAAGGGCTGAAGTACCTCTCCTATGAAAATAGGCTGAGAGAGATGGGGGTGTTCAGCCTGGAGAAGAGAATGCCCTGGTACCTAAAGGGGGCCCGCTGGAGAGGGAGCTTGCAAAGACATGTAGTGGGGAATGGCTTTAAACTGAATGAGGATATTTATTTAGATTAGATATAAGAAAGAAATTCTTTACTGTGAGGGTGGTGAGACACTGGCACAGGTTGCCCAGAGAAACTGTGGATGCCCCATCCCTGGCTGTGTTCAAGGACAGGTCAGATGGAGCCTTGAGCAGCCTGGTTTAGTGGAAGTGTCCCTGCCCATGGCAGGGGGGTTGGAATTAGATCATCTCTAAGGTCCCTTCCAACCTAAACCATTCTAGGATCCCGTGTCATGGGATCCTGGCTCTCCTTTTGCACTTAGAGAACGGACTCCTGTGATTAAGAAATAAAGTGCTCATTACTTCTTGTGGTAAACTTATGTTTTCCGTCATGTCCTGCCACAGACTTCTTATATCTCACTTCCCAAGTTCTGTCACCTTCAACCAGAAAGTTCCTTCCAGAGCACCTTAATGACATCTTAAATAATATTTTCCTACCAAAAGAATCCATCTATCTAACTTCTGGTTCTGAATGAATTTATGTAGCAAAGATCTTTCATGATGACAATTTAAAGGAGGACTTTTCTTATTTAGAAGAGAGTCTGTTTCTTCCAAAATCTCCTCTATCTAATTGCATGTTTTAATTTTTTATATTTACGCAGCGATCTTGTACCCAGTACACTACATTTCTGCACATTTACACCTTAGTTTCCTTCGTCTTTGCATCAGATTTGAGCACCATTTCTTTTACCTTTGAGGCCTGACAGTGCTTACATGGTGCCTGTTTCTCTCTCCAGTCTTGTATCTGAATCTCTACTTACATAAAGGCCTCTTCTTCCTCTCTATGCCCTTGTCTAAACTATAGCTATGATATCTATTCACATGCATTACTCATTCCTAGGCCAATGGTAAATACTCGGAAACCAAACCAGTGTTATTGTGAACAGCACATTGCAAACCTCAGAACAGTGTGGAGGAGTGTCAAAATGTTATATTGTATTTAAAAAATCAAGGGGGGAGATACACAGAACAGCCTCCCACAAAAAGCTGTAGTCAGTGAGATGATCCTGGGATGGAGCTGACCAGCTGAATTTGTGTCTTGCATTAAATTTTTTACATGATCATTATCAGTCTTTTTTTCACTTATTTAAAATAAGACCTTAACTCACACTCATCTCTCTGTTCCAGTGAACATCGCTGCAGACCATTTTGGAACAGCACTCTGATGAAGCAAAATTACCAGAACTGCAGTCATCAGTGAGTTCAAACATGGTGTGCAGTCCCAGTGTCTGAGCAGTTCATTTCCTGCCACCTTGGTGCTCTTTTCTGTCTTCACTTCTTATGCCTCTGTCCTCACTGCTAATTATTCTGACTCGCAGCTTTCAAAGGAGACAAAAAGCTGAGGCCTCTTGTCTACTTGATCCACAGAGCTGTGCTGGGTAAGTGCTGTAGCTTAAGAAAGGGGACAGAACTCTGAATCTGACATCAGTGAGGAAATGGAGAAACAGGTACAGTATTATTTTAAAACTACCCACACAAGAGTATTCTGAAAAAAAAAAAAACCAAACAGATTTTTAAGTGAAAGATGTAGGCCACCTTCCGTTTCTGTGTTATTTCTGTTCAATAGTATTTAAAACAGGCTTTTATTTCCCCTCCAAACTCAGTTTCTGTTCTCAGGGTCTGGAAAGCTTTGTTGTTCAAGATGAGAATGGTGCTGCCAGTAGCTAAGTAGCTACTTAAGAAAGAACTAATTAAAAATGTCACTTACAGAGAAGGTTTAAGACACGAGGAAGAATTTTCTTGGAGGTAGTGCCAAAGAAGAAGCAGTAGTAATAGTAATGACAAACATGAAGAATAATTTTCTCTCTAGCTTCCCAAGAGTAACATTTTCTTTCTGATATTAAATTCAGCCTTGAATAATCTCCTGTGCCTTTACTTTTTCTGAACTCTGCTGCAGGGTTTATCTTCACTTATCAGCCTCCCGAGGAGAGCCAATGAACGGAAGGCAGAGCAGCTCAGGCTGTTTCCTCAGCGTTCGCCCAGGCTCTCAGCACAGGAAGCCTGGTGCTCTGAAAGGTCAGAAGGAGGAACCTCTCCAGCTTTGAGGAGCCAGCTGATGAGGAGCATGCACAGCTAGGGGAGAGGAGTGGGAAAGGGAGAGAGGAAACACTGACTGCTGGGGATGCACTGGCAGGCAATAAATGCTCCCCATGCCCACAGTTAGGTTGGCATCAGGATGGACGGAGTGACAGAGCTGCCTCAGGCATGAAAGCAGGAACCAACATGAAGATTGTTGTGAAGACTCTGTGTATGTTTGTGCTGCTCACCATCATCGTAGTCATGAGATCAGCAGGTAAGTCTAACTGGAACCAACTGGCCATTGAGATATAAGAAGGGGAAATGTGCACAGCTACTTTCTTTCTGTAAAAGCTATCCATCGTTCTGTGGCTCTCAGTAAGTGCTAAAAATTATGGAGCACAACTAAAACATGCTTTCCCAATATCCAATCCTGTTCCTCTTTTCTTAGTGGCCACAAAGCTGCCAGGCATTAACCTCGTGCCTTCAACGTAGGCAACTATTTAGTGACCCTCAGCTGGGAATGTACCATTTGTCACAAACAGCCTTTTTACTGAGAACTCAAAATCCACATCATCTGAGCAACTGAGCCTTTTGACCTACTAAAAATGTGCCTGGGAAAGCATTTGTGAACTTGAAGCTTTTGGACATGCAGTTTCTGCTGCAGGTACTCTGAAACAAGGCAGGGACATCTCACGTCTTTCTGCGTAGCAGTGGAAGAGCCCTGATGTGCTGGCAGTAGGGAGCAGCTTCTGGAATTATGTTCTGAGGCTAAGGGGCATGGCAGCATCAAAGTGGGAAAGGCTTTTGTGCCAAAGGCAGTGGCACTCCAAAGCTTCTGTCTTAGTGTAGTTGACTTAGTTTTAATACTGTTCAGCTACAGCAGTTAATGTTTCCTACTTACTGCTCATTTGCATTTCTAGAGCTTGTGCTCTATCAGACATCACACAGCAGTCTGGGAACTTGGTAATGGATCCAGGGATTTGGGGAGCAGTTCCAGAAGCCTAAACTGACTATGTATAGACAGAGAAGGCAGATAGGTCTGTGAGATTCAAATTAAATTAGAGACATCTCTAAATAATATGTATTCTGCATGTGTCCATTCCTATTACAGACAGACAGAACTAAACTGCATGGACATGACTTTTTCCATTCCACCTGGCCAGAAAATAAAAATGTCTCCTTGGTGACATTTTAAAGCAAAACAGATGCAGTCATTGTTGGTAGTGACAGAATACCCATCTATAATGTGTTTGGGTGTTAATGAAGGATCCTAACTTGTTACCTCAATGCTACCCATTGGAAAAAATCTAAATACTTCCCAAACATTATTAAACTTTGCATCAGTAACCTCACAATGGGCACACTGGAGGAAAAAAAAACAACTGTTCCTTTTCTGTAGATAAAGAACTATCTCAAAAAAATACTGAGGAATGTGCTCAAGGTCATGCAGATAGATTATGGTAGCATCAGAGACAGCCTACATTTTTGAATACAGCTGCTCAAAAAGTAAAGGAAGATGGATACAACACAAAATGTTAAAAAAAAATGGGGAGACAAACAGGAATCAACCTGGCAAAAATTCTTTTAAAAATCTGATTTTGCTAGAAATATTTAAAAAAAAGTACAATGTCAAAAAGTGGATATTTTTCAGCCAAAGGTATTTGGATTTTAACTTGGTGTCTTGGTTAATCAACTACATTGCCCTTCAAAGACTGTAAAGGAGATGTTCAGTTAAAATCTCATCTCACGCCTGAAACCTCCTCTCACATCCTGCTCCCAATAAAAAGCAGCCCACATTTGGGGAAGGTTTTAGCTCACACTGCTCTTAAGCTCGTTTCCTTCATTATTAGGGTGACTCTTCTGAGCCAGATGTGACAAGGGTGTTTTTTTCCCTTCAGAGATCACAGGCTAAATATATCAAGCTGATCCCATGTGTGTATTCTATCCAGAGAACTTCAGTGTTCTCTGAAGCTCAGAAGGAACTATGTCCTCCCTTCTAAAGACTAGAGCAAGCTTCTCTGAGTGAAATAAGGTCATGCAAAAACTGTTGACTGTAACCAGGCTTTATCTCCATTAACATTTTCCTTAACATTTCCTTAGCATGTTGTTTTGTGTGGTTGGGTTAGTTTTTACAACAGCAGAAGGGGCAGCTCAGAAGCAAGGCTGAGGTTGCTTCATAATTGTTGTATCTGCCCTCAGGTAGAGCTGGACAATGTGCTACTGAAGCTGCTGGTGAAGGATCTCTACTAACAATCCTTTTGTGGCAATCCTTTTGTGGCAATCCTCATAGTCGTGCCAGAGAAAATAAAAGTATTTGGGCGATGATTTGACAATTTCTCTAGTTTAACTCAGCACAGGGAACAACTCAAATGGTTGTGTACACACTCCAAAGGAAAGTAGCAAGGGAAGGCAAGACCTTCCATGAGAAGTTCATGCAACAAATCTCTTTTTATTGAAACAGCATTTGCAGCCTTGGACTGTGTAAGTCCTGTGACAAGTGCTCCAGAGGAAGCTGCAACAAATCCATTGTCAGTCATGAGATGTGATTCTCTACTGTTGTCCAGTTTTATCAATAGTAAAAAACTGAAACCAGTGATGTTGTATCAGTGCTGGAATTATGGACCATGAGGTGATAAAACTGAAGTTGATTTACAGAACAATCTAGCTACAGTTCAAGATCACCTACATACATAATCTTCTTGAATGCTACTATTTTCATTTAGTTTCTTTCCTGAATAAAAATAGTACATTCTTTTCCAACAGTGTTTTATTGCCTGTTTACTCTCTCTGTCCTAGTGTGTTTCACTTCTCCTCTCTCTGTTGCCTTCTATTCTAGTTCATGGTGGATTCTTGCTCCAGATACAAAAGATCACAGCCTAAAAAACTATTACACTAATCTTACAGTTGTCTCTATTTCACTATTTCTTTGCTGCTCCTTTGGGACCAAGTGCTGGAATCATTCTGACTTTTTTTTACCCTAAAAACGTCTGAATCCAAACAGTTTTTCTCACCCAAATTCTTAAAACAGAATCACGTACTGTTAAATTAAGCAAAACTTTTCTTAGAACACATCTAAATTGCCACAGTGCAACCTTCAAAGCACGTCCTTCTGACACCAGCATTTTATTTTGCTGTGGTCCAAATGCCCTGAACGCGCTTGGGTCAGAATGTGTCAAAACCATGGAAACAAGGAAGTTTGGTCTTGCAAGTTGACCACATAGTCCGTGACTTACAAAGCAACAGCTTTTCTTTACCTGTGAATGCACTTGCAGAGGTACATGCTACTTAAAACTCACTGTTGCTATATTTTGTATTTAGAGGTACAATCATTCATAAGAAAAAAAGCATAGGGGATCTTCTAATACTGCTCTGTCTTTGCACTGAATAAGAAAATGCTAGGACAAAAACTGCTCTGCTAAAGCTAAGCACTAAATAAGGTGTGACTGAGATTTTGACCCTATAAAACTGAGGTCATACCCATGTTTTCACAGCAGTTCCATATCTGCTGTCCGCAAAGTAAGACAAAGAAGGCATACAACCTGCCACTTGCAGTCAATTTTTTGTTTAGAATAGCAGGAAAATGCCTCTTAAGCAAAAATAAACAGAACTTGTTTTATTTTTCTTCCCCCGTGGCAGACAGCAAAAGGCCAGGTTCAGCATGCAGAACCAAATATAAAGCAATCTGTGTCTGTTTCTATACTCAGAAGTTGGAGGCACTTTGTTATACATGGTGTCACGGGGGTACTCGGAAAGAACTACTACCCAAGGTACTTTGACATCCAGTATAAATCCCGTTCCCATCATCCATTCCAGTTCACATTCTGCAAGGACAAAGATCTTTGCACATAAAAGTACGCATACCAAGTTGACATTTTACAGCCAGACATATATATATATATATATATGCAATAGCGTATTAAGTTCAATGATGACTTATTATCAGCTGAGGATTTGTCCAGTGGTGTTTGTTCTCTAAGCTGCATGACTGACACATGATTTAAACGCAAATTCCTTCATTAAAGAAGTGTACCCACCCTTTTTTCTACAGAATCATGTTCAATTGAGACATAACTCATTTAAATGAGGGTAAGTTACTGGATCAACTTGCAGTGCTGAAATGAAATTTACCACTTTTTTTCCAGGCATTTTATCACAAAAACACTTTCTAAAAACAATTTTGAGCACCGATAAAAGCACCTACTTTATTGAAGGGCTGTATTTAATTCTGATTGAGGCAACATTCTCTGTTCTAATTTCCAGTCTAAGTTTGTTGTACTACCTATTTTTATTATTATTAAATTTTGAGCTGCTGAATATCCGCACACATCTACCATTCTACTCATCAAGGTCAACTGGTTCGTTTTGTGTGACGTATCAATTCCCTGTACTAATAACACTGTATTCTTCTTGCTTTCAACAAATTTCCTCACACGCTCCTGATGCAGCCCATGCCGTTAGTAAGAAGGTTAAATGTAATTATGGCAAAAATCATCTGCTGAGAAGCAGTATTAGCAAGCTACTTTCAACCTGACACCTTTTAACACTACC
The DNA here is from genome assembly GCA_013400415.1 of Scytalopus superciliaris. NCBI lineage: Eukaryota > Metazoa > Chordata > Aves > Passeriformes > Rhinocryptidae > Scytalopus > Scytalopus superciliaris. The sequence goes on along the minus strand of VXBX01000818.1, from coordinate 284,270 downwards.
TTTGCTTTCTCTCCTTAATGCAGTTAGTTCTTTATCCATCATGTTTCTCTCCAGTTGTCCCTTTACTCTTCAACTTAATTTTTTTTCAAGGGGACACTGTATCAAACATCTTTTCTTTCCCTTCAAAATTAGCTGTCTTGAATAACTGCTTGAAATTATCTTGGAGAAAGCTTAGTAGAATTGAAAGAGCCTAGAAACATTAAAAACTGGGAACTGGTAACTACAAAGGTATATTCCACCTTGAAGGGGAAGGCTGAAACTTTGGGTTCATTATGGAGTTCTGTCAGTGTCCTCACCCCTCTGCAACATATAAAGTCATATGAAGTTTGCAGTCTAAAAGAAATCCAGCCATGCTGTGGGCATTTCGTATTGGCAAACCAGTGACAAAGTGCATAAGGTGGCTATTTCAGCTTGTTTGAAACAGCAAGAAAGAGTGACACAGTAATGGTGGCAAGGAAAGTGCTGCGAGAGATGCGGTGATAGTGCAGAATGAATTGTGGTAAAAGGACAACAAAATTTGAGTACGAGGAAGAAAAGAATTCCTGAAGATAAGAAGAAACCTAACTAGAAGGAAATGGGAATAGGAGGTATTTTCAAGGAATAATGATAGTTATGGATGAAACAGTGTAGTGTGAAACGAACAATAAAGGTAAAAGTCTCTTAATGTGTCCTTTTAAAGATACATCCATGTTGAAAAAGCTTTGATCTCAGTTTCAAAAAACAGCCATGTGAGCTCAGGCCAGCTATTCCATGCATTTCTACCATGAAAATTAGAGTAGTTGTACTACTTAGTGCTCACCTGAAATGCAGGGCTGGTTTTTAGCCTGTGCTGTTGTGACTATGTTTTTAGGGTCTAAAAGCTATGATGTATAAAAGTCTTGTCAGTAAGTGAGTGATTCCTACCCTAGCACAAAGCACTTCTATTTATCTTTCACTTGTCTCCAGCCAGGCCTTGCCAAGTGTCACAGGCACTCTGTGGCAGCAGGAGGGGAAAGCACATGTTGTATCTGACCCCTTCCAAGCGTCCGGTGCTGCCTTTTTGATCACGGCTTGCTGTGACTCATATAAGACATTCATTCCAAGATACAGTTAGTCATTTGCTTGTGGCATGATCATTGTTTCAGTTCACTGTACCTCTGAGTGTAATATGCCACAGTCTGCAGGGGGTGTAAGGGGGAGTTGCTGTGGTAAATTGTTACTGTGAGAAATAAAGACTCAATAGGATGTCTGAAAAGCATGTCTGAGGAAGTAAAATAATCTCTTTACAGTGTGAAAAACTCTTTATAGCTAAATTTCAGAAGAGGCTGTCATGGAACTTGAGTAATTTTGGAGGCAAAAAAAGTTCTACTGTGGGTTAAAACCTACTATGAAGAATAACAGGTGGGAAATCTTTCCTGTTTGAAAGCACTGAAAAGTGCTTTCAAACTGCATAGCTGTCTCTCAGTTTGCAATGATTCCCCTTGAAATTTTAGTGGTTTCACAATCAAATTTTCCTGTTTTTAAAATCTTTCTTGCTTCTTCTATTGCGAGAAAGTCTCTGAGAAACAGAAGAAATGACTAAATAAGTGACACTGCAATGAAACTGGTGCAAATAATTATTCATGAGAGCTGTCAAACACACTACGTAAACCACATTGAAAAAAAACAGAGCAAAGCTTTTCCCCCAATCTTTTGAAATTACAGTAATCTTAGCATGACAACATTTTTGTTATTTTAGCATGACAGCACATTTTGGGAACTCCTCAACTGAGTTGTCCTGAGAAAGGATATATGCATTTTCAAACATGAAAGTGGAATCTGTCAGTGCATTGGAACGTGCACTGAAATAGAGCTTGAGAACCTTCTCAGACATGGCTTGAAGTCTTCAATAGTCAAGGAGAGACAGTGAGGGATGGCATAGTATTATTGTTAATAATTAGGTGGATTTCAGAGGCTGGAGTAAAATTGGAGGACATCAGTGTAAAGGCCTCCTACCCTACCCACCTGTCAGATGAGTTTCCAAGGTGAAACCTGCTCACAGTGGATTTGCATTCACAACCCAAATAAAATGATTCAGCTCAGAGCTGGACAGAACTCCCAGACCCTGACTCATCTGTTTTTCACATCGGTGTGACAGACCAATGCTCCTTCTGGCTAACAGGAAAAATGATTGCTATTTTCCAGGGGCACCTCATTTGTGAAGAATGTGACTGAAAATGAGAAGCCGTTTCCAACAAATATGTAGATATATGAGCCTTCATTTAATCTCTCTTATGCGCAATGAAATAGTTAACAGCGCTGACATTTAATTGCCATCTTACAGTTAGTACTGCACGGAGATAAGCTCGATATCTCACACCTCTTCAAATCACTCGTTTCCTGCAGGCCCACAGAGAAGGAGGCCTTTGCTGCACTGACTGTCCCCTTTTCAGCTACAGCAAGCTCAGTTCAGCTCAGCTATACTGGGGTTTCACCTCGAGACGAGCTGCTGTGGAATGTGCTGGTTTGTTTCACGCCTTTGTTCACATAGCCAAATGCTGACATGCATGGCACATATGCCCTAATGCACTGGCCATAAACCACTCAGCTATCACAGGGGACACCAGCAATGGCCTGTAACCATTTCACAGTATGAAAGCACCTTTCCAGAAAACAGCTCTGAACTGAATCACTTGTAGCACTGAACCTTTCCTCTAACACAGTGGAATAACTGTCGTGGTTTTGGCAGGGATAGGGTTAATTTTCTGTGTAGTAGCTACTGTGGCGCTGTGTTTCGGATTTCTGCTGGAAACAGTGTTGATGTCACAGGTGTGTTTTCCTTCTTGCTGAGCAGCACTTAGAGCCAAGGACTTTTCTGCCCCTCATCCCACCCCACTGGCGAGTGGGCTGGGGGAGCACAAGAGGTTGGGAAGGGACACAGCTGGGACATCTGACCCCACCTGACCACAGGGATATTTCACATCATATGGCATTATGCTTAGCACATAAAACTTGGGGAAGAAGGAAGGAGAGATGTTTGGAACTATGGCATTTGTCTTCCCAAGTCACCATTATGCATGATATAGCCATGCTTTCCTGGAGATGGCTGAGCACCTGCCTGCCCATGGGAATTCCTTGATTTGCTTTGCTTTACCTATTAACCCATGAATTTTCTCACTTTTCTGATTCTCTCCCCTACCCTACTGTGGGGGGAGTGCGTGAGAATGAGCCAGTGGCTGTGAGGGACTTTGTTGCCAGCTGGAGTTTAACCACAAGAAATACTTTTGTTTCTTTATTTCTCCTGCAGAGTAGACATACACCCTTTTGGTTTAGTGAAATTCCTGGAGGAAAGGGGAGATTGTGTCTTCCCTCAGAACTGCTGAGTACATATCCACAAGGGCAGGCTGGGGCAGGCAGCATAAGGAGGGCAAGGAAAGCAGTTAGTGAGATCTTGGCAAAGGGCTTGATTGGAGCAGACCCACAAGAAGTCATGGAAGTTATGGAAAAGGAGCTCAGAAGAGATCATGTGAAAAATGTGCAGCCTGACAAGTCACCAAAAGCTTGTGGAATACAAGAGAGGACAGAGGGAAAGAAGGTGTTCAGTAAGGGCATAGAGAGCAGAGGAGATGTATTGTCAGCCCCTTCATTTTCATAAATATAGATAGCAATGCTGTGTTCCCCACAGAGCTATAACTTGCTAGCATATTGGTTTCTGTTCTAACAAAATATACTTTTAGAGACTTAGATGGCTTTTGGTATGCTCACTAGAAAGAGAAAGCAGAGCACGTCCAACTTCAGTCTAACATGAGGTCCTAGCAACGTTTCCAAACTGGAGGAAATGCTAAGGTTGACCAGGAAGAACAGGACAGGGATGAGGATAATTTCTATTTAAAGAACTTCCTTTGTGCTGATGGATCCCGTACCTGTTTATATATTAATTTCTTTGCAGTGCTTTTTGAATAAACCTAACTCTGGTAAAAACCATCAAGTTTAGACATTTCTGGAGCTTACATTTTAGCTTGAAATAGAAAGAAAAGCAAATCCTTTTTTCATCAGAAACTGTTATGAAAATGGCTGACATTATTCTTCAAGATTTGGAAGCTTCCCATCAAATGTTACCCAGGCCCAGTCCTATTTTGCTGGTGAGTGACAAGAGTTTAGCTCACCCAGTTCAGAACCTTGAATTATCTGGACTTAGTTCTACACTGTGTAGTAAACTAGAGCAGAGCTCTCTTTTGGTGTGTGCTTTTGTGAGAGAACAACAAGCATGCTGGAACATTTCTGCACCGTGTGGTAACGGCAATGAGCCTCTGTAGAAGTGGAATCACATGGCTGATAGGAAGTGGCTAATGAGTAAATGCCCAGCAGAACTATCAGCCTGGCTGTGCCACTTTTGGGACTCAGTTTAGTGGGTGTCCACAGCTCTCTGCCAACACAAAATGCTTCCATGCCACAATGGACCAGAGGACAATCTAAACAGGTGCAGGCTCTGCAGTTTTGCTTTGCTCCCTTATCCTTTCAGAGTTTTGGACCATTCTTGGGAGAATGCTGACAGGCTAATAGGGCCATCCTAGACGATAAAACTTCTTGCTAACAATATATTTCTGTTCTACAGAGATAAAAACAATTGCTGTTCCACCATAAGAGAAGGTTATCAAAGTAATTTCAGAAACACAAATTAACCAAACCTTTCAGGATTTTTGGCAGATGCATTCTCCTTCTGTGAAAGAAGTCTAAAGATCATGTTTTTAGCAACTTGTATGAGAAAAGAAGCAAATCAAGGAAGAAAGTTCACAATTCATATTTACACTAATGCCACTTACTTGCACTCTAGCAATGAAAGAGGGCAGTAAAGTCAAAACAGTTCAACATTTTTATGTTTTTAAGGCCTCCGTACAAAAATAGGAAGCTGTGGTTAAGGACAGGATAAATAAGATCTTTTACTAATTAATCTCCATCTAGGAAAAAGCTCTTGCCTTATTAAAATCCTTCTGAATCGATAACAAGATACAGGGGATTTCATAATCCTTCTACAAATTTCTTGTAAACCTAAAATTGTACTTAAACTTGATTCAGCACATTTTAAGCTGACTGATGTGGCTTCTTATTTGAAGTCAAAAGTACCTGATTCATTCAGAGGAGAATATGACAGAAAGGCATAGCAGAAAGCGCCACTTTCACTGCCTCCTTCTCCACAGCCTTGAAGCATGAGCCATTTTCTTGGGGAACTTGTACATTGCAATGAGATGCTTAGGAGCAGCTGAGTTGAAAGACAAGTAAAATGATGCTGCTTTAATATGGAAATGAAAATGTACACAGTTAAACATGCACAACACTGTCATTCTTGCTCAACGTTTGCAAACATTATCCAAAAGCCCTCCATCTCCAACACACAGGCTGTTTGAATGCTTAGTCATTTTGAGATGAGGTCAGCCATACTGTGCATGACTCGGAGCTCTGAGGCTCTTGGCATTGCTAAACTAAGAGAGGAAACACTTTGTTCTCCAATTTTCAGAGACATTCATTGAACTCATCCAGAAACTATCATGAGACAAAGGGCTTCTTTCAGTTCCGCTCCTGGTAGAACCATCTGAGTTTAAAACACACACCTGACATCTTGAAATGCCATTAAGTAGAAATACACTGTTAACAGTTGAAGTATCTTCACTCAAAGGATACTTAATCTTCACAATGAAAAGGCAAAAACCTTTAAAGGAATATGTAAGGAGCTAAATTGCAGTCATCTGTCTTTATTTTGCAAGTTGGAAATCATTTCCCAAGAACACAAACAGAACCAAAAGTTGTTTAGCTGGAGTGGTTCATCCACCTAGATTTAAGCAGATAATGAGATTTCAGATAGTATTAGTAAGGTAAAACCAACTGTAGTTTTCTCAAATAAGGTAATAGTAGTGATTTGATGAATGATTTAAAGTTGATGCTCTCTAAGACCATTTCTTATAGCATTGTGAGGGTTAGGAACTGGGCTTCACATTGTGCTAGACTGCAGAGGCAATAGAATTCCAGATCCGAGTAGGGGGTAGCAAAATGACAAAGTCAGGTCTGGTACCTTGGAGCAAGACTGACAAAGGCGTGACTAATCACACAAAAATAAGGTCTTCTAGTTTTTGCATATTCCAGCTGAAGTTTCAATTGCTGCTTTAATATATCTGCTTGAAAGGTTTGGAGAGGGGTTTAACACTTTTTAAAGAACTTGTGAAAACTCATTTATCAGCACAAATCGGGTTGGTTGCCTTTTCCTGTTCATCCAGGTTAATGCACGACTGTTTGAACGCAGTGCTCTGATTTTCTCGTCGCACGCAGCTTTCAGAATGCCACTGAAACCATTACTCAGCCCAAGGAAAGAACAACTCAGGTTCCACCAGAGACACAGAGAACTGAGAGAGCAGTGGTTTATGGTCCCAAAGTTTAATGGTCACCTATTAAAAGAGGAAGTGAGTGAGGTGGTAAATGGAGGCTTGCTTGGACTACGGCTGTGGGTATTATTCCTATTAACTCATTAATTATTACACCTGGGAGATTTTGAAGAAGAAATATTATTTCTCTGCAACAAGTCTTCTTCGGGTGGTTATATATACATATACATATACATATACATATACATATACATATACATATACATATACATATACATATACATATACATATACATATACATATACATATACATATACATATACATATACATATACATATACATATATATCAGGACTTTTCAGTGTTATTTTAATTTCAGCAGGAGCCCAAGGACACAAAAGTCCCATTCCCTCACCTACTCTTCACACTGGCTCACAACCTGTGCCTTGGATTTTTGTTTTCTCTATCTCACAAGTGCCTCTCAAGGGAGGATGGGCTGCCTGTGTAAGTGTAGGCAGCAGTATGGCACAAACAAGCAACTCATCTTGAAGAGCAATTACAGGTAACCTTTCTTTCATCTTGGAGTGCTCACCCTTATCTGCAAACAAAGCCCATCACAAAATAGTTTCTAAAGGAAATGGTCCCAATATGACTAGTTGAAACAAAGCAAAAGAACCAACTGTCCCAAAGGTGGCATCATGTTGAGGGGCATCAGTGGTCAAGGAAGTAGTTAAAAGGAACCTTGGGGTAGAAACCTGACCCTTTGGATATGTCAACTGAAGACATAGGCAGATGAGGTGTCCCAAATCTGGTCAATATAAAGAATTCAAGCACAATTCACATTCAATATGTGAAAAATCAGTCCTGAAAGCTTATGGAAGAAGAAATGCCAGACAAACTAGTTTCTCGACTAAAAAGAAAGTCAGGGATCCAGAAGAAGAAGAAGAAAAAAAAAGGCAATCCTGAGGCTGCAACTTCTCTTAAACAAACACAAAACACAGAGGAGCCAGAATAGTGGTCTGACTTTCCACCCATCAGTGACCAATGTGATAACTATCAAAAAGAGGACCAGGTCCAAGCTTTTCATCTGGCGGCTTCAAGTACCTAGTTCATGGATCCAGAAAAGATAAAGAAAGGAAGGATTTCCTGTCTCCAAGCAATAGTCATCTTTTAAAATGCAAAAGAAGAGTCAGTGTCACAGAGAGAAAGAAAAAAATAATGTTTCCAATCAAATGCAAAACAGAATTCAAGAGCAAGACATGCTCACTATTAGAGAGTCAACACATGTTAATATGTCAACTGAATAAAGTTCCTGTGCAATCTTGGCCTATCAAGCAAAAGGCACAAGGATATGGGCATATTTTACACGTTCATAGGTGCGTGCCTGGCACGCAGGTGGGTAGGATTTGAATTCACGTCATATGGGAACTGCTGCAGTACAAGCAGTACAGCCACAGTATGAATGCTTATGTAAACATTATGTGCACTCACAGTGTTCACAAAGATTCAGAAGATGGAAAGACATCCCTGAGACATAAGGTAAAATCCTTCACCCCTACACAAAGCTCCACCACTGTCATTTATGGGGTTTTTTCATGTCTGAGAGGTGTAGACAGTTTGGGGTTTTGTATGAATGCAGAAATAAAAGTTGTTTACTTTGTTGGTAGCAACAGTTCCAAAGAAAAGTCACTGTCATGTGGCCAAATGCAATAGTCATAGTTCTATCTTTTCAGCCTGTAAGTGGCAACAGCCTTGTGAACAACCCACTGGAGGACTTGCTGATGGAAGTACACTCTCCAGTTGTTGAACTGCTTAAGACAATGGGCAGAAGCAGGGTTCTCCTTCAGTATCCAGTCTTCCCCACTAAGAGGAGCTCCAGTAGGAAATTTGTTGACCGCATTGGGAGGGTAGGCTGTGATAGGTCACCGGCTCTGTAATCCAGAGCTGTAATACGAGATGACAGACAATTTGCAGATGAGCACGGATGTGGTTCATACTGGCATGTACCAGTGCAGACATTTCTCTGTGGAGTACAGACCGCAGCCCCAAGGCTGTGACATCTCTGAGCAACTTCTCACATGTCCTTCTCTTTCCTTCTCTCCTCCAGGGAACAATGGAGTGTCAGTGACCATGGGCAACAACACAGTGCTTGCCTGTCCTCTCAAACCAAATATAACCCTGATAACATGGAAAATAAGCCCCAGGGTTGGAGGCCACTGCACCTTGGGATACAGGGCTGATACAAATCAGACAGACAGAACAAACTGCAGTGACAGCATGAACTGGAAATCCAGACCAGATCTGGATCCTGCCCTTGAGATACAGCAAGTGGGAATAGCCCAGGAGGGAAATTACACCTGTGAACTTGTAACAACAGAAGGGAATTTCCACAAGACGTATCACCTGACCGTGCTGGGTAAGGGATTCTTTCCCCATTACAGCTCTCCAAAGCACCCTGTCTGAGCCTTGACAAACAAAGCTCCTCTCCCAGTGCACTGGGGGAAATGTGCTCTGAGCAACCTGATCTAATGGAAGAGGGAGCGGAACTATGTGACCTTTAAGGTCCCTGCCAACCAAAGCCAGTACAGGATTCTGTGATTCTTGGTGGGATAAACTGTCATGCATCTCATTGATAGTATCTCTGGGTCTCCATTCTTATTTCCCCAAACTCTTCTCCCTTCTGCTGTCCCCTTTGTCACTGTCTAGCTAGAAACAACAGGTGAGAAGCAATTTCTTGTATACTAACAGAAGATATGGAGAGTGGCTGTGGTAAAGCTCCCCTGAATGGGGGAGAGCTGTCCAAAAGGAACAAAGAGACAAGATCTTTGTGTCTTGTGACTTGGGCCCTCCTTGTTGCAACGGGATGGCACCTCCAACCTTATTGCCCTCCTTTTACTGCTTTCATTTTGGGTACAGAGCAAGAACACCCCATCCCAGCTGCAGGAGACTAACTGCATGCCTCTCCCCTCCCGGTGCCTTGCAGTGCCCCCCCGGCTGCGCCTGTTCTGCGATGCCCAGGGGAGCCCCGTGTGCGAGGCAGCGGCAGGGAAGCCGGCTGCCCACGTCTCCTGGGCCCTGGGGAGCAACTCCCCCCTCCAGGAAGAAGTCCATGACAGCGGGACAGTGACTGTTCTCAACAGGCTCACAGCATGTGGCACCAATGTGAGCAACACGACCTGCCTGGTGTTCCACCCAACTGGGAACTGGAGCGAGTCCATAGACTGCTGTCCCTCAAGTAAGCTTCCTTTTCTGCATTTGGTGTTCAAAACCCTGTCCAGCTTGTTCAACCCCTGTTACTTGTAGGAAGGAAAAGCTACAAAAGATATAGAAACCTATGAAAACAAGAGTACCATCCCCAACTCCCTTTGTCCAGAAATATCACCAGCTTGTTTGTATTCTAGACACTATTTTCTAATGGTTTATTCCATAAAGGGCCGGCGGCTGTGGCCGTGTGGGTAAAGCCGCCGCCCCTGGATCCGTGCTCCTTCTCGGAAGGACGCCGGTTCGAGCCCTGCGGGTCTCGCTCTGCCAACTTTGTCCGGGCTTGCCCCGGCCAAGGCTTAGAGTGTCCCAGGGCTAAAGGGGGTGGGGCCAGTTCCGCGCACGCTGAGCTCCACGTAATAAATCCATTCGCGCAGGCATAAAAAGCATCGTCGTTCGCGACGGCTAGCCACACACACATTCCATAAAGGGCATACATAAGTGTGATAGCATTCTTTTGGTGGTGGAAATGTTGTTGGAAACAGAGACAAAGCAGTCATGATCTTTGTGTTAAAATAATCACCTGGAATGAGAACACCAGCCAATATTTTATATGTAAATTTGAATGTCACGGTAAGAGACAGAAAGAGAGCCAACTCTAGTGTGGCCATCAGAAATAAATAAATCACTTCATTCCTACATGTGATTGTCTGACCCTGTATGACCTTTGGTTCCTGGGTTTTGCTTTTTTGTGTTTGCTTTTTTTTGTTGTTGTTGTTGCTTTTGAGAACTATACACAGTTTGCACTGCTGAGAAATGCTGAGTCTTTGAGACAAGCTCAGGTGTGGCTCAGTAAAAAAGTACCATGAGTGTCCACTGTGGGATTTTGGGATCTGCTTTTGTCTCTGAGACAGACTCCATTTGCGTTTCTCAGCCAAGTTTCATTACTGACTTTCCCTTCTGCTGGAGGACATTGTATTTCTTTTACAAGCATGCTGAAACTGTGTGTATGTGCTAAAGCAACTTTAATCTTATAGTGAAATAATACAGAAACTGAGCAGTAAGAAGATAACTAAGACTAACTCTTTGTGTTTAGGGGGAATGTCCTCTAAGCTGCACGTCTACATAATTTCTTGCCTTATGAGCATTATTACCCTCATGGCTGTCATTTACTATTTCAAGCTCCACAGTAATAGGTATGTATAATAGGGTGCTAAGAAAAAAAAATGTCTAGTGGTAGAAGAAACTTTTAAGTACCATTTGTGTTTTGAAATCATATGATTCTGTCAGTGTGTGCTGCTATGAATAACCAAATTAACTACATCGAATATTGCTATAATATTTCCATGCTGCAGACTGTGCATTGCACACATCTTCACTGAACAATGCACCTGAGTAAAATGTAAATGGACGGAAGTTGGCAGAGGACACTAAAGAGGAGCTATTTGCTATAGTAGGAATGCATGAGAGTAAAGCTGTTCTTCAGATACTGTGATAGTCTGTCAGTGTCTCTCTTGTTGAGATCAGGACGTTGATTCTGCTGCCTAATAAATTCTATCAAATGCCAGGGGACTGACCAGTGCTAGCCTGCCATATGAACAGAAGGGACAGCAGATTGTATCTGTATTTATGAAACAGTTCCCTGGGTGAAGCTGGACTCTGTGCCCTTTGGGATTTCCTATGAAGAAAAAAAGCAGTTCCAAGGAAAGCCTACAGAAATCATTTGTGCAGTGGAAGGCTGAATTAGCACCTGTACTGAGAACCTCAGCAATGTTCCCTCATTTGCTTGTTCCAAAACTGGTTTTCTGCCAAACCTTTTCCCTCAGAGCTGAAAAATTAGTTCAATACAATTCCGCTAACTGCAAAATGTATATCCTTACAGAGGCCTTTGATTTTAATTTTCTGCTTCCATTTTGTGCATAAGCTCCCATAAGCAAGAGAAAATACCTCTTAGGAAAGCCAGGGTACTATAATTTCAGGATCAAAAGTCATGGAGAGAGAGATATGAGACAGCTTTACTCTTGAAGATGAGAAAAAGAAACTTTTCATATGTGTCTGATCAAAGAAACCAAGCCAAACCTAGGATTGAGGAAGGAATTTGCTTTAACACTTGCTTTCTTTTTCACAGGCTGTGCCACAAAACCAGGCCTCCTGAAGCTGATCCTATACAGGTAAGGAGAATTATGCAGATTAGACCATCATCAAATCAGGGATCTTCTGGCAGTCCTGAAAACATGATCAGTATAGGGAAAACAGTAGATTTTTAGTCTCTGCTCTAAGCAGGTAATACTGTGCCTTACAGGTTTGCTTTTAGCTGTTTTAGCTAGCAGCATGTTCCAACAGCAAACACTCGGCTACTGCCCTCCTTTTATCTTAGCAAGGAGTGATTCCCACCATATCTTCCTGGTTATATCAGATACACCAACCACAACTCCTGTCCAAACAGTATAAGGAAGGGAGGCAGTAGTGTGGGTTGGGGAATATTAAGAAAACTATTAGTAAACAAGGAGATTAAACAACTAAATCAATAGACAGAAGGAGAAAATATCCCTCTACATGCCCAGAATGACAATGTGTGAGTTTCAAAGGCCGTTCTTTTTCTAGTATGGTCAATCCACAATCCAAGAACCAACCGTACTCAAGCCAAAACATTTTATAAAACAATGCAAAGAGTGCTGAGCTGCAAACTGGGAGATGCTGTTGAATTCCCTATGCTGTTAGAGGCTTCTTGTGTAGTTGAGCAATTCACTTGTCAGATCTGTGTCTCTGTTGTCTGCTGCCCATTCCAAATAACAGCATCTCTATGCAGACAAGCTGTGTTACAACTATACTGTGAGTATCTGTGCACCTACAGTAGATACTAAGCTCAAATTCTGTCATCAACTTAAAAAGATGCTTCAGCTTCTGGAAAGACTTAGTCAATTCTAGTTATTATTATTCCTGCTATTCTGCTGCCCTACCTTCAAGTTTTTGCTGGTAGATGCAGTTGTATCAATGTAAAATAATTGTTTCAGTGCCAGCCTTCTTGCTGTCACATCACAGAACTTTTATTAGCATGTTTGTAGATTAAAATTTTAGACTGATGGAGGAATCAATCATGGTCAAGACTTTAGTATATTATTTGCTCTTTCTAGAGAAGTAGACCCCAACACAATTTTTTTTTCAGGCCAAAAAATAAGTGGGTAAAAGGGGAGGAAAAGGAGGCAAGTGAACCAATATCTCAGCTTTACCCTCCAAATTTTTGCCAGAAACAGCAAACCATGTTTTTTGATCGAAAAAGCAATAGAGGGGTCTTTTTCTTGAGTTGAAGAAGAATAAATATGAGAGCACTATTTCCCAGTTATTTTTTCATTCCAGATGAAAGGTTTACTGAGTCTTGCCAAACTAAACTACTCCTTGTATTCACGGTCTTTGGTTTTGTTTTGCTAGAATGACTCCATGGAAGTGGAACCTTATACTACTTATGTGCAGAAGGAAAACGTAATTTACAACTCAGTGTCTGATCTGACAGAGGGGCAGAATCTTCCACAAGAACTGTGGCCAGAAACGTGAATGATTCAACAACACTGGAAAAGGAAAGAGACACTTTATAAAAGACTGGTTATATAAAGAAAATTTTCAGAGGATTTCTTCAGATTTGGGGGCAGCACAGCTCACCAGGTCTGCTCAAACACCTTTGCTTGCTGATGAATCTGTATAGTTCTTTCCCCCCTCTCCCCCCCATTTTGCTTTCTTCCTTGGGAAGGGAAACAGTGATATTCTTTGGGAAAATGTGACTGACCCCATGACACAGTTTTTCCTGGAAACGGTGTTGTGACCAGTGTTCCCTTTACTGTTCCTGCCTTAGAGATTATAGTTTTGTCAGTCACTTCTAGTTGTTACTTTGATACACTTGACACTATGATGCACACATTTGGGAGACCAGAGGAGTGTTCTGTCTGAACTAAAATGAAACACTCTTCAATCCACAGCCACTTTTTTCTAATTCACACATTACTAACATAGTGACCCATCATCACCAAATACCTCAAATAGCAGAAGATATTGGTAGGGAAGACCCAGTTCAGAAAAAGGTCATCCACTAAGAAAGAGACTTCACTAGCATGATAAATTTGCTTTTTAGTTTCATATTCAGTATTTCAGGATGCCATCACAGGATGCCATCCAGAAGGACCTGGACAAGCTCGAGAAGTGGGTCCATGGGAATTTCACAAGGTTTAATAAGACCAAGTGCAAAGTGCTGCAACTGGGTCGGGGCAACCCCAGGTATCTACACAGGCTGGGGGATGAACAGATTGGGAGCAGCCCTGCCAAGAAGGACCAGGGGGTGCTGGTCAGTGAGAGGCTGGACATGACCTGGCAATGTGCACTTGCAGCCCAGGAAGCCAAATGTGTCCTGGGCTGCATCCAGAGCAGCGTGGCCAGCTTTCTGCTCTGCTCTGCTCTGGTGAGACCCCAGCTGGAGTACTGCTTCCAGCTCTGGTGTCCCCAGCACAAGAAAGACATGGATGTGTTGGAGCAGGTCTAGAGGAGACCCATCAGGGTTGTTAGAGGGATGGAGCACCTCTCATATGAGGAAAGCCTGAGAGAATTGGGATTGTTCAGCCTGGAAAAGAGAAGGCTTAGGGGTGACCTATTTGCTGCCTCCCAGTACCTGAGGAGAGCCTACAAGAAAGATGGAGAGGGACTTTTTACAAGGGCATGTAAAGAGAGGATGAGGAGGAATGGATTCAAACTGAAAAAGAGTAGGTTTAGATTAGATAGTAGGAGAAAGTTCTTTTCTGTGAGAGTGGTGAGACACCGGCACAGGTTGCCCAGAGAAGCTGTGGCTGCCTCATCCCTGGAAGTGTCCAAAGACAGGTTGGATGGGGCCCTGAACAACCTGGTCTAGTGGAAGATATCCCTGCCCATGGCAGGAAAGGTTCAAACTACATGATCTTTAAGGTCCCTTCCAACCCAAACCATCCTATGATTCTATGATACTATGATTCCGTGATTTCCACTAAATATGTTCATTCTGTATTTCAGATTATTGTTATGATTACTTTTCCATAAGATTCTCTGAAGATACGGTGATCCTGTCTTTCTTAAGAGTATTAGCATTAAGATACTGTAAAATAATTATGTTGCTCAAATCCCACAGGCTACTTTTATCAGAAACAGACATAGAATATTTCATAAAACAAAACAAGTTCAAATATATCTTCTATAAATGTGCAATTATGTATAAAAAAGATAAAATGCTGGCTAATTCTAATCATATTTATTTTAACTACTACAACTAAATATTTTTTCATTCTCATGTTTAGATGTTTTATTGATATTCTTTTAAATGTATTTGCAAGCTCCGTTTTTTGTATGTAAATTTGCTTATATATCTTAATGTCTCATGTTGAGGTGAGTTCTTCTCACCTTCTCAAAATATCCTTTGGGAATAAGTCAAATAAATTGTCCTCTCTATAAAAGCAGTTCTCAAACTTTTTTGATTGATGCTTTTCTAGCTAAAGTATGAACTGACTTTATAGTAAGAGTAAAGAAATACAATTGTAAACCTCTGCTGACTGCCTCTTATTTCAGTATTTTAGAGACTGAATGGGTATTTGGTCTGATTGTAGTATCAGAAGAACCAGGCTTTTCGTTTAGATCATAGAAATGTCTTTGCCACACATTTCTTTTGAGCTAAACTCCCAAGGGCTATGACATAGTGCTTAGAAAACAGACTTCTAAATTGATTGCAGTTCCTAACTATATTACTCATGTAAACTGATACACTTGGTTATTTATTCTCACTCTAGCAGCTGTGAAACAGCCACTTTTCTCCAGGTGCTCTCTGCATGCAAGTATTTCTTTTTTTCCATTTCTGCACGTCATTTTAGAGTGGAAAGGATCAAAGCTGAACATCAAACAGCTACAAACAAGTTTTAAAGGAACCTCAGTTTCCAGTGACTTACCAAGGAGGTGAGCCAGTCAGTCATAATCCTCTGAAATTCCCCCTTAAAACAGGTGCAGTACAGTCCAGTTATCTTTCTTCCCACCCAAAAATAGTGCCATCATTTATTGAGACTTTTTTTCTGTGGACTGGAAAGTGGTTTATGTCATTCAGTGTCCATAACTGGGGTTCATGCTATGAGAAATCAGCTCTTGAAGGTAGGTTGTTGCCGCCTTATACACAATATATTATATTTACAGAGGTGTATTACTTGCTAACCTGCTGTCTAGATGTAGGGTTTTATGATCCCTTTCAGGCCTCTTGCACTGGACTAAATCATGTAAGTTCCAGAACTGGACAACACCAAGTTGCTAACTGGTTGATTATTTCCTTTGTCCTTTACTTTGTTCCCCATTCAGGCCTGCTGTGGGCAGAAAACAGGATTTTACTTTGGGACTGTGATAAATAATGTGAGTTAAGGGTCTTGCATGTGCACACAAATAAAAATACACTCTTTGACCCTAGGAGCACAGCAAGTCTAGAGAAGACAGTCCCTTCCTGCGCTCCTCTTTCTCCATCAGGTCCTTGCTGCTCCTCTTTGCTGTGCTGCTATTGTGCTGCAGACTTCCTCCACACAGAAGTGCTGTGTTGGCTGTTTCTTAGCAGCCAGGTAAGCCTGCCCTCTAAACTCCCCAGCACGTTGCAAAGTCACAGGAAGAAAGTCAGCAGCTTGTCAGCTCATCCTGTAGAGAAAGGGTTTGGCTTTAACCACATTTGCCAATACTATTACTTGCTGCAACATTTAATTTTGGTGAATTTGCATCTCCCACCTTTGCTGCTGTATTTTACCTTCACACACACGTTCCAGTCTCTTGGCAGTTCACAGCTGCCATCCCTGCTCTAATCAGGCAGTTACTAACCATAGTTACTACTGCAGAGAGTCCTGAGCACTGAGCTCACACGCACAGCAGGGCAGCACATCCTCTGCTGTGGTGCATCCACAGAGCAGCTGCTCAGCTGTTCTTTAGGATGGCACTGGAGTACTGAAAAATGAATGCACTACAAATCCTGAGACTGGGCATAGCTTCTGTACTTGCATCAATTCTTGGGTGTCTCTAACTGGAAATTATTTCAAGGGGACAAAGTTAAGCCCTCCATCCCTCATGAGCAACGTGTAAGATTTCGTTACATTGCAAATATTAGCAGAAAGGTCATTATATCATCACTTACCTCCTTCAAACAGCTTTCCTAATAACAGAATCTGTTCAAAGTGGTGTTTCTGTCTTTGCATCCCGACAAGTTTGAGGATTTACAACTACATTCTCCTGCCAGCATCACCTGCTCATACTTGTGGTTTACTGCTTACTCTTGAGTTTATAATCCTATGTCCATGATATTCCTTCCAGTCCTTCCAGTGTGTGACTGCTTTGCAGTTCTTCCCAGCTTATTTCCAGTTTTGAATTAAAATTACTTCAGGATCTTCTATTTTCCTCCTATTGGATATAGAAATCTAAGTTTTCCCGTTAGAGCTGGATGACTTTCACTGACATAGCTGCCTGCCTCTACATGTCCCTGGGACTTCATGATACAAATCTAAAGAATGAATATATTTTCTTATACAAATCTGAAGAATGAGTGTATTGGCAAGGGAATGCTAAATATATANATATTTAAAATAAAAAAATATTAAAATAATTTTTAAAAATCTAAAGTCTTTATAATCAGAATAAAAATTGATTCACATTTAACTGGGAGGCAAAGAAAGCTGTGCAGGGCATTTAATAATAGCTAGAAAGAAAATTCAAAAACCACATTTGCATGGAAGCCATGCAGTCAGATCAAAACCTATTCACAGAAAACAGTAAGCAAAGAATTTTCATTCCTAAGTATATTTCACTAATGAATATGTAAGAAAGATTTCCACAGCCTAACCTGCTCTCCCTTGCATTCACTATTGAGAAATATTTTCTCTCTGTTGGGCTAAAGATGACAGTTGTCTTTAAACATATGTTAAGCTCAAAAATACTACACCTCAGGCTTTTTGACATTTATCTTGGATGGCACTTAGTCAGGAAACAGCACAAACATACAAAAAAGTACCTCATTTTTTTCCCCAATGTCTTTGCTTAACTTCTTCAATGACGCCTGTTCAATATTACATTCTTAAGGGTGTGGACATGCTGAAATTATTGCTAGTTACACAGATCAGATTGTCTTGTAATTTCCTTATGCTCCCCATCATCTGCCTCTGTGAGCATTGCCCTTCAAAAGGTACTTAAAAGTTTAGGCATTACAAGGCAGATGCTACCTTGAAGTTCTGAGTTTGCAAACACCTGGATTAAATGGATCCTGATCCAAAACTGAGGATTCAACACCTTGAGAAAATACAAATAATATAACAGAATCTGCAAACCAAGCAGGCAGGGAGTTTGTTTGCTAAATATTATGAATTATATCAGCCAGCCTCACTGATCAGTACACATGAATGTCTCCATGCAGAAACCTGAGAACCACACCCTCTTCTGTCCACAGCCTCACAGACACGACATGCAGGTGCCAGTGCTGTGCACCAATACTCCACCCGGTGTGATCAAACTCCTAACACTGCACTTTGCTCTGCCAGTTTTCCTCTTTGCAAGAGCATATTCATATTGCTGTGTAGTGTGACTACTGTATTCATATTACTGTGTGTGATGGGTTCACTGTGTACCAGTCCTGCTGTTTTTCACATTTATTTGATGACCTGCAGTCATTATTATCTCGGTGTTTGCATTACCTTCACCAATCAGCCAGTGCAAAAGACTAGCACATTGATAAGCCCAAAGTGAAGAGATGCATTAGCTCTCTCCTGACAGTATCGATACACTTTTTTATAGATGTGTGTGATCAAAGATTTAGAGGCCTGAGCTGTGCCCACTCACGGTGCCTGCTGTTTCTTGCTATATCCCTGCAGTTCTACTCTGACTTGCTGAAGTCAATGCACAACACAAAAACTACTTCTTCAGGCTGAAGTCTGTTCTCCCTCACAAGCTGTGCTTGTCCAACTGAAACTACTGGCACTGCACTGATACTCTAACAAAACTTGTCCTCCTAGGAGGAGTTAGGGTGGAGTGTTGCTGCTATTTTTAAGGGGAAATTTCAAAATGAGACCGACTTGTAAAATGACTGTAGGAGAATACCTAGTAAGAGAGGTTCTTTTGTTGCCCTGTTTTAGTTTCAGTTATCTTGATCTTCAGCCTCCCACTGCTTTTCAGTAAGGCAGAAAGTGATATGTCACTCTGGTAAACTGTGGGAGAGAGGAAAAAGGGAGTTCACAGCTCCTCTGCACAAAGTTATAAACTCATTTACTCTTTATCAAAGATTCCAGGGTTTTCCCCTGCACCTCAAAGCCTTTCAGACACAGATTTATTTTTTTATTTAGTTTAATATTTTCAGGTGATACATGCTGGGGATAAGAAATAGTCTGGCTATATCCAAATGGAAGTGGTAATTGAGGAACACCTATTATGACCACTAGATGACAGTTTTACCTCACCTTATGAAAAACATTGCCACAGGAGAAGTGCTAGTTCTCCACATCCTCTCTGATTAGATTTGGGATTCTAGCGATTCATGTTCCTGCATTTGGAGCTTCATTGAGAAATAAGGCAATTCAAAGAAGAAACAACAAAAATAACATTATACACGAAGAAACTAATTGAGAAATCGTTGGAGATATCTCCATGGTATACACAACACTCAAATGTGCAGTGGTAAGTAGGTTCTGAGGGTATCGAGGAGAGAATAGGGAAAAGTCAGAATGATCTCTAGGGCTGGGGTAGTAAAAGGTAGGAAGAAGATGAGAGAGTGATTACTGAGAATTTGAAGGACTGCAGTCAGGAACAGGACTTCCTCTCCTTTTTCAGCACTTCAGCTTCACAGTGGGAAGGCTCATTCTTCTCTCTATTTTATAGGTATCAAAATCCATCTACTACCTGGAGTCCACAGAGCTAATTCCTTCCTGCAGACCCCCCTGTTCCCAGCGCCCCTGGGCTGCTGTTCCAAGACAGGTGTGTGTGAGGTCCCAGCAGGGAGCCAGCAAAGGACAGGGATGTCTGGGCTAGTTAGTCCTGTTGCTGGTAGGACCAAACCCAGGGTTTTGCAGCAGAAACCTTAGGAGAGGTCCCACACCTTCAGTAAAAGTCACCCCCTCAGTTCCACAGATCCCTGGCCTCAGTATGAGTAACAGCAGAGCAGAATCCATCTGCTCCATTGGTTGCTCTTTTCAGAAAATTGTTCATTATACTCCAGACAAAACAAACATCTGAAGTCAGCATTATCCAAATTTCCTACTCTTCTCCCTCATGTGTCCCTCACCTGTAAGCCAGAAAGTTACACAGTTCTTGACAGGGTGGGATCCTTTCATGGGATCCATTGGCATCACATGAGAGTTGATATCAAGCATAATATCTAGCTTTTAATTTGGATAGGGAAAAAGGAAATGAGTGGGAGATCACTGCAAACCAGCCCAATGGGTACGTGTGATCAAAACCTAACAGAAAAATTTGAGAAATCATGCAGTGGTAGCTTTCTATTTCCACGAAGGACTAAGCTGGGCAGGGCCTTGTAAACTAAGGAGAGTTGGTGCTGGCCCTGCCTTTTAAATGTGTGACGTGTGTATTACCACTCTGCTATTACCCCAGTCTGTGGGGTCTTTCTTTCTGGAGGAAATCCTATGAAAGTGGCTAAGAATTTCTGATCACAGGGAAATACAGGCATGCACATCTGTCAGGAACACTTATTTCATCAGCCTTTTGACTCTTCCCCCACACCTTTATGACTCTCTCACAGTGAGAACCAGGGACCAAATACTTCTTCAAATTTTGCATCCCATCATCACACACCTTAATTCCCTTCACATTTCCTGTAACTACTTCATAATCTCAGTTCAACCCACCCCTTTCTGCAAGCACTCAGACCTCTCAGTACTGAAATGCTGATAAACACGTTGAATGCTCCCAAAATAGTGCTCCTGTATCATCACATTACAGACACACTGCAGATGTCTGAGGATGTGCACACCAGGCTATATGATGTGGGAAGCTGTTTTTTCAAACAGAAAGCAAACAGATGTCTGGGCATGGACTTGTGTGATCCATCATGCTCCTTGGCATGCTGTTCCAGGAAAGGGAAGTAGGTGGGTGTGAGGTCCCAGCAAAGAACAGGGACATCTGGCATGATTAATCCTGCTGCTGGTAGGACCAGCACAGAACTGCAGTAGGAACCTTAGGGGAGGTTATAGGAAGGTGACTTGTAGATGAATGACTGTAGTAACGTGCTTTTTAGGAGTATTAATCATGGGCTGCATGCAGGGCAGTTGCCTCTGCCCAGCTCCAGAACCTCCATATCAGGAAAGCAACTCAGCACATTACAAATCTACTATCAGGGTGAAGTCTGATTTAGGGACTATCCAAACCAAGATGCTGCTGCACATGTAGGAACTGCCAGTGCCACAGCAGAGTAGCATGGGAGATGATAAAAAAGAGATTTTTTTTTTTTTTAAAATAGCTCTCCTTGTTAATCCAGTGAGGCTGATGTAAGAGACAGTCATGGCTCTCTGGGCTTAATATCAGTATTTTAAGAGCAGTCCAGAATACTGTAACAGATGAATAATATTGCTTTGCATGTCAGTAAACACCTCCTAGGCAAAGATCTTAGAGCACTTCACCATTACTTATAAATTTAACTTTACTAATCTCCTTTGAATTATCATCAGTATTTTAAAATTAAAATCAAAATACTATCAATATTTTAGATAGACAAGAATATGAAGGGAAGGAAGGATTCAGTGATTTGCATGCAATCACCAAGAACCATATTTTGACTGTTCAAAAATCAGGACAGATCTACTGCAAGAATAAGAAAATATCAAAATAATAATTAGCACTCTTGAATCCTACTTAAAAACAAACAAAAGCAAACCAACAAAAACAAAATAAAAAAACCCTTTTATAAGCAAATTTCTTCACCTCTAAAAGCCTCAGTTTTCCCTTAGGTAAAAGGGTAATGATACCAACCTACTTTGTGAAGGGCATTGTTTTCTACTTTTGACAGATACTGTGCAAAACCTAAGTATTAGTTTTATCATCAAAGTGCAGCCACCTCTGAGCCTGACACAGAAAGCTGTGAAAACTGGAAATTTATTTAAGAGTTTATTTTAAGAGAACAGAAAGTGAAAATTGTACCATCAAATTGAAACTGACAACTTGAGTTTAGATGGGCGAGCTGTCTTTCAATCCTCCCATTTGTATCATGTCATTGAAGTGTGTATAATATCCTTACAGAGAATAATACTGAGCTTTTAAGGGACAGAATTTTCATGTCATTTGGTATTTGAATTAAGATGTCCCTTAGCAGCAAATAAACCACTGTCTTTTGTCCATTTATTAGGCAATGCTTTCCAGAGACGCTGGTTTTTGTTTGCTTGTTTGTTTTCCCATGGTCTCCTCACTTCACACTGACCAATGCCCAGCAGTGGTTCAGCTGTACAAGTTGATGAGCTCGTGCCCTAAAGTGGAAACATTACTAAAGGCTCAGCTGCTAACACTCCCAAGGCTGAAAATCTGCAAACACTGCCACGTGTATGTGGGGGTAGGAGGGTGGATTTCAACAAAACGAGGAAAAAACCCTGCAAAATTCAATCTAGTATTGAGATTTTTGGTTGTTCATCATCTGCTTTCACTTACTATTTCAAGCTCTATTGCAGCAGCTGAAAACAAACAGTTATTTCCTTTTTATATTTGTAACCATTCATCAGGACACAGACAATCACTTAGTTGACCACATGACAATGAAAGAGAACTTAAGGGAACTAAAATACAGTAGGACAACTTTGAAGAATTCTTAGGTATTATTCCAGCTAGATATATGTTCTCCTTGTTTTACTCCTCACATACCATCAAAAGAAGAAAAACAGGTCTAGAAATGAACAACTTACTTTTGGGGGGTAAAAGAGCAGAGAAAGTTTGTAAAAATTTCCATGGCAATTTTTCAGCTTATAACCAGATTCCATGCACATTATTCATCCCATAAAGGGGGCAAATTTCAAGCCACATACAGTCCAACAGATGATCTCTTAAATGCTTTTAATGAAGGAGGATTGTATTTCCCATGCTCTGGCTAAAGATCAAAAGAAAACTATTAAGTCTGGAAGTGGACACCAGAACTTTTTTTGATGCCAGCTCTTTTTTTCCCCCCTTTTTCAGACTTTCATCCAAAACATGCTTAATTTGGCAGCCTACATAGGGGGCTGTGAAATCATAAAGAGTTACTGTCCAATTCTTACCTCTGTAGGACAGTGGACCAAATCTAATCCTTGCAAATCACAGCTGTTTGATCAAAACCATTTTGCCAAACTAGACACATTTTTGTTCCTACTCTTCTGGTTTTGTGGGCCTGGAGAGGCTCAGAAGACATTTTTTTCCAAGAGCCTTTGAGGCTATTTTCTTACCTGTTTTTTAGCCACATAAAGAAAAAAGAAGGGAAGGGGATTATTGGGAAGGAGGAGGTGGAAATAACTTGTGCTGATAGACGACTTTGTGAATGACACAAGGGATGATGCTTTATGCTTCCGGCTTAAATCTGAGGTGACTGATGATTCCTCACTGCTTTGTTTATTATTGAAATGTCTAGGGACTAAGCAAGATTGATAAAGATTCAGTAATTACCACATACACAGGGACCTGTAGACAGGCCTTGACCGAAGGAACTGACAATTTAAACAGCCACACTAACATAATAGAATAGGATGTTATCAGTGAGGCTGGAAAGCATGTGCAGTTGTGGCAGCATGTTTAATGCCCAGTCACACCTCACCTTCCTGGATCAAAGCTAAGGTTTTTAAAAAGGATGTGAGATACACAACTGCATTGAGGAAGCTCACCTTAAATTGCTAACTCTGATAGTTTCCATTTCTGTTGCAATATTCTGCAGAAACAAATGATGACTCTTATGCCATTGAAGTTAATAGTGAATTTTCCATTTTAAGGATCAAAACAAAAATTAAGTTGTTATGATGGTTTTTATTGGGCAGGCATCAAGGCACTTAAGTCAAAGGTATGTAAACCTCACTGTATTCCTACTGTCAGGAATAGGCAGCAGAAAGAATTTAAGGCATGAAAGGTGGGACAGGAATTATCTACTCATACACAATAACTTGGGATTAAATCAGTAGGACAGAATTCAGGGTCTGTCCTGTCAGCTTGGACAAGACTGATCAACAGACTGTGTATTGTCAGAAATCTTATAATTGCAGGTACACTGAGACAGAACAGGATTTCAGGTGTAAATTTAAGTAGAACAATTCCTGTACTAGTAACCCACCAATCTGTGAGTGTGTGAAGTTCTCTCTTTGAAACTGTATTGAGGTACAAGCATTGATTTAGGATAGGGAACACTGTGCAGAAGTTATGAATGTGATGATAAATAGTGGATTTCAGTTCCAGGGAGATTTATGGTACTTTTTCTGGCACCATATGCAAATTTTAATACTCTATGATGTCAAATTTTAGTCACTAAAATCTGCTAGGTGTTAAGAGATGATGCTGTAATGCATATATGAATTGTATTCCCCTTTGATCTGCAATAAACCCCCCCCATGTGTCAGTAATGTGAGAATTTGATCTCACAGAGGAATTGAAGGGCAGATTAGTTAAAACATAAAACAAGTAAATAATGTTCTTTGGGGAATCATATCTGGCAGTTTACTAAGGAAATTCAAAAGTATAAATATTTATAATATGAGGTACACAGATTTCTCATAATATTATAGCTTATTCCAATCTGGAATACATGCTGTTTTGCTTAAGTTTAATCCATTTGTTTTTGAAATCTGATCCATACTCTACACATAAACTTCATTATTAGTTCATCCTTTCTGTCCCAATCCCTGCTCCATTATTTTTCTAGGGTTTGTCTTTTATTGGAAATTTCATATGCTCTT
Organism: Scytalopus superciliaris; assembly: GCA_013400415.1. Lineage (NCBI taxonomy): Eukaryota > Metazoa > Chordata > Aves > Passeriformes > Rhinocryptidae > Scytalopus > Scytalopus superciliaris. Next base: position 259,827 of record VXBX01000818.1, on the reverse strand, counting down.
AAATTTAACCAAAAGATTGCCTCGATAAAAAGCTCTGCATAAAAAACGTAGAATTTTATATTTACAAAACAGATTTGTGCTGTATATGTACTGTATGTATTTACAAATGTATGTATGTAACATTACTATTATTTAACTACATTACTGGCAAATTTAGAAGTCCTAGTGAAAACCTGGGATAAAAGCCTCTTCCTTGTGTAGAGTTTACAATCTGAACAGCTGAAATAGGCACAGTGTGGAAAAAAATAACTTCAAGTCTTCGTGACAGATGTATATTTTCAATCCATTTTACCTCATGCCTTTCATTCATCTCAAAAGGTACTTGCAAATTAAATGACACAGTGAGTTTTATATCCACCAGTAAAAAAAAAACAAACCCAAAACATTTTGTATTTGGCAGGGCCAAAAGAACGAAGCCATTGTCAGCACAGGCTGACACATCTGTGTCAGGAGCTTGCAAAAGGGAGCAGGGAGGGGGATGCACCACCACAGGGACACACTGTGACCTCACTCCTCGATTCACTGGAAGCTGGAAACTGGTGGCACAGGATCAGGTCCCCAAAATACCATTGGTGTCGGTAACAGCTGGAGCAATGATGTGGTGTGCTAATCCTACACTGGAGGCAAGAGATCCAACAGACACAGTAGGCTGTACTCTCACAGTAGAGAGTGCAGTCACCTCTGGGGCTTTTTTAAAGCAGACTGTGTCATTCCTGCTCTCTGCAATAAAATTATGAACGCCAGTGCCTCTGAAACTGTTGAACAAACACTTTTTAGCACCTTCCCAGAGAAATATCCAATGCCAGCCACAGGTGTAAGTACATTCCAGGATCTCAGTTGTGCCAGTATCACCCAGTCTAAAGTACATAAATTTGATACGGCTACCCAAGAGATGTATGGACAACTCTGCCTTGATAGCCCAGCCCTCAGAGATTTGACTCAGGCCTAAATCTGAAGTCCAAACATATCATTAAAGTAGCAACAGTTAAACTGGGCTTTAGGGAAGCCAGAAATGTATCTTCGTCATGGCCTCATTTTATTTGAAGTAATATAACTGTTTTATTGGACAGATCCCTAGATTGTTGCCAAGGAATTGAAATAAGATCTTGTTATCCACTGAAGCCTCAGAGGTCCAGGAATATAAGCAAAATTTGTGATTCTCCTACAGACAGAGGACTACTTTGCTTTCAACCATCTATCACCATTCAAGCTAGGCAGATTCTGCTCCTCAGGGGCTAGCTAAGAAAATGGAGGGAAGCACAGTCAGGCAACAGGATTTACTCTTGCAGGGCTGCATTATGATCAGCACTCAAGTAGCTCCAATGTGTGAATTTTAGGTTTAAAGCAAAGATCTGACCGTCTGCAGCCTTGCTGGGAAGGGGAATGATACACACCAATTTATAGTGCACCTCTATATGAGCAAAGTAGCTCCCACTATAGCAGGTTCTTCCTGTGTGACTGCAGCCAGAAGGCACTTAGGCCACAGTGACAGCAGCCAGTGTGACAGTCCTACTCAGTAAATTGCCTTCTTAGCTACTGTCTCTGCTGTGCCTTATTCAAGTGGCTTAATAGCATCTTGTTTGAGAGCATTTGAAGGATTTCATAGTGTCTGTGGACACAGGACTTAGCACACTGTTCCCATCCTGTTTCTTTGTTCCTGCAAAAATAGTTGATGGGCTGTTTGCAGCAGCAGTGCAAAGGAATGACCTCAGCAGTAAGGCTAGGAATGACCTCTCCTGTGGCAAGAGAAAGCTACTGTATGGTCATACCACTGACCTGACCATACCAAAGCCGACAGAAACCTGCATCTGACAGGAAAGTGGAAACAAATGGAGAGGCAGGAACATGCAACACACAAACAATGGTTTTGAGAGGAAGAGAGACATATCTAATGTTAAAACTTCTCTTGGGAGCCAAATCAGAACATGACTCCAAATTTCCTATCTGGACCGAGCCAAATCCCCTACAGACCTTTGTGTTCTACATCACTCCTTTTGTGCTTTAAATACACAGACTAAAAAAGGAGGACAAACTGGTTGTCTCTGTTCACCAGGAACCCCCAGCTATTGGAGAATTGTTTCTTTGTCCAGTTATATCCCATGCCAATAGGTGTCCCAAGGCTAAAGGAACCCAAGAACAGGGAAGCTGGTATGTGGGGTTTGAAACCAACCATAGCAGTGTGTAAACACAGACCCCTTTGGACTTCTGCCAGGTACAGCTCAGGCAATCTGAAGACTGTGGGCCAAGATGTACAATGCAGGACTGTGGTGGTTTAGGACCTGAGGCACATGAATACTGTGGGGTTCAAAGGGATGAAGGGAGAAAAAAGCACACAGAGCACAAAGCAGTATCTTTCTGTAGCTGCGAGTTCTAGACCCACAAGTTACTGCCTTGTCTCAGGCTATAACCTGGAGGCATAATCAGCTCTGATCTGTTTGTTTTCATCTCCTCCTGGGAGCCATTATACGATATTAACAAAATAAATCAATTTTAAATAACTGATTGTGTAAGCTTACAACAGAATGGTTGTTTCTGGCATACCTCAGGGACATTGCACAGCCCTCCACCATTATGAGTGAATGAATGGGCCTTAGCTGAACTGCAATAGAGTAATTTGTTTTAATAATGTCTGAATATACACTGAGGTAATATTTGTGCAATCCCTAATAGAGTTCTTAGGGCAGGAACTCACATATTAAGAGAACAGTGTTTATTTACATTTAAAGAGCAGCTACGGACAGAAAAGAGGCTCTAAAAATGACACCAGAAGGATCATATTTACTCTCTCCCTGTGGTTACAGTTCAGACTTGCCTGGTGCACAAGTCAGAGGTGTTTTCTTTTAAATGACAGTTACAGAAACTTCACATGGGATTTGAAAGACATCTGCTTTTTATCCCCCTACGCACAGTGGAGAGCCTGCAACTGTGTTTGACTGAAAAGCTGGCAGCAAGGAGAGACTCCAAATGCCCGGGATCATTTAGTCCTTTGCAAGAGCCCATCCTCCTCCTTTCAGAAAATGAACATTTTGGTTGGTGGTAAATGAAACCCATATACATGCTTGAAGCACCACAGGGAAAGCGGTGCTCTTAGGTTGCAAGTGTGTTTTTTGGACTATTTTCTAATGTTAATCCTTTCTCCCATTGAAAACGGCAGGATGATTGAGAGGGGAAGATCATACTATGGTCCGCAGGAAAGCCTTCCTGGGGAAGATTAGATAGAGACATGTTGGTGCCTTAATTAAGGTTAAACCCAAATATTGCATGTCAGTAATTCTTGATTCTCCACAAGTATCCCAGAATTGGTATCTCCGCATAGCCCAATGCAAAACTATTCTGAAGGCATTTCCCATGCTGACTTGTTTCTGCAAAGATGCTACCTGTTCCTTTTTGGTTTATGACAGTTCCTAGGAATGTTTGGTTCTTACTCCAACAACAACAGTTTTTCGAAGAACAGACGCAATCTCATTCACAACACACAAAAGTAAATTGCTGTTGGCCAAGATTTGAAGGCCCAAATCCTCAGCTGATAGTCAGATATTCACAGCCATTTGAGAAAGGCTAACCTGTATTTAGTTCTGGCAGAACATCTTGTTTGGCCACATAAATCAAGAAATCAAAATCAAATTAAAAAAAAAAAAAAGGCTAATCACTGAGTTTTATGCAGTACATTTATATTTTTTGGAGGGAACATTGATGATTGCTTTCTGTTCTGCAGGCTACCTGCTTATGAGACTACTTCTTTCTTGATGTAGAGATTCACTACCATTTTTGTTGGAGCAGTTCATTGCATCACAAAGATTCATCTGCTGCTCCTGGATTGCTGCTTCAGCACTGATGGAGCTTGGGAGAGCGGCTGCAAAAGCATGATGCTGAAGATAAGGTTGAGATGGAATTTCCAGGCTCAGCATGGCAATCAGTTATAGCTGTCTCTCTCTTTCCAAACAACAATATCCCTTCTGGGCAGCAGTTATTGATGTTTGGCTGTGACTCAGAAGCAAATCTTTGCAAGCTTTGGAAAGTTTGAATGTAATCATTTGGCGGCCTTGCAGTTATCTCAAGTGAGCAAAAATGTTTTTCATCTGTTAGGAACTACATTCAGCTCATGGCAGCCGAAACATCATTGCAACACTTCACAAACCTGTGTGCCTTCCCTTTAGTATTCTGTTGTGCCAGATTCAGGATGTAAACTCTCTCTAGAAACTGCTTAACAAAGGGAATAAAGTTGAAATGCCTAATACTGCTGTAGAACTCCATTGCATTGGGGGTGACAGCCCTGTATTTCATTTGTACCTGACACACTCTATTAGAGTCACCAAATGCCAATAAAAATTCTTCTTGAGGAAGGAATAAAAGCAACAAGAGTAAAACCCTTGCTGGGTGTCATTTAGAGGCAGAGGTAAATTGTTCAACTTATACCTGTAATAGAAGCTCCATGACAATCTACATGACAGTGCCCATGATATAGCAGTTTCAATAATGCACATTGACCAGAAGATAAAGGCCAAAAGAGGGTCTTGAAAAGAATATTCACTACATAAAAGTAAAGAATAATATAAACCAACTTTGCTCCGTATAGAAAGAAACTTTGGCAATCATTGCCAAGTTATTACAATGCATTAAAGTTACTGCAGACATTCTTTACTTCATAAAATTAACAAAGTCATAATAGAAAATCTCCTCACAAGACTGTGAGCCTGATTTACACAAAGATCTTTACGTTTACATCCTAATTTAGGAGTATTTCAATGTGCTTACAGTTCAACACACATATCAAGCACATTTCTGCACTGGAATTAGATCTCAGTAAATATTTCCTCATGTTTTAAAAGAGACCATTGTAGGAGTTCTGCTATAAAAATGAACATCAGTGTTTTTGGATATTTCTGAATATTTTTCAATTCTTTATATCTGTGCATGGACAATACCACAGTATTGTCACTGAGTAGCATCCAAAGCCCTGTGTTTTAGGCTAGGATGGAAAGGAGCTGATTCTGATGTCACTGCTGAAACCTGTCACTACATCTGCTCTTGTGGAGGCAGTGAAACAGAACCATTTTCATGCTAGGCAGCATCATCAAAATTGCTAGGGAGCTCCTGAAGACAAACCCTGACATACTGCAGTTATTTTCTGCCAAAGAGCCAGCTCAACACCTATGACAGCAGGGTGCCCATCACCCATTATGTTTCAGACCAAGTGTCTTTAAAGTTGCAGTCTGCTCCAAGGTGCTCTCTTTAGAGGTCCTTTAAGGAAACGTGGGTGGCTGTATCTTAAGGCAGCTTTCTGGTAATGCACAGAGAAAGTTCCTCAAAACATATTTCGAGGTACAACTCTAGATTAGATATATTTCTTCAAATGAAGAGCATGGAAGCAGGGAGCAGCGCCAGTCCAAAGGGGATAGGGCTAATTGAGGGAGGTTTTTAGTATGCTTTAGTCAAATCATATGTACAAGGTCCTATTAATACAGCAGGTCTGAGTTTCAGCTAAAAAATTCCTCCCTTCAATGTAGCTGCTTTAGCACAACATTATTTATGTCAGATTTCCTTTGACAGCAGTAAATTCAGGCTAGGCTTGACTTCAGGATGTGTCTTCTTCTAAGAGAAAAGTGGGTTAAGAAGCATAAATACACAGCCTTTAGCTGTTTTTCACAAAACTCAAGCAATGTTTATTATTGTGACATTAGTAAACCAACATTCAGAGTCTGAGCCAAAGATTACTAAAGTAAATTGGAGGCTTTTTGGCCGACTTCAAAGGGCAAATGAGCTATCATGTACTGAGGATATTTTGCTAGTATTACAGGCATAAGATAAAAAGAGCTGCCTATGATCTGCATAAGCACTTTCAAGATGCTCTTCCAGGAAGAACAGTGGATTCTAGAAGAATAGAAAGAGCAATTGGAAACCATCAAAAGAGAAAGTAACACCTGTATAATTTTTGTGTGTGAGGAAAATTGCTGTTTCATTCACTGATGACAAAAAGCAGAGCTGCAGCTCTTTTCCCCCTTCTAAAACTACATATAAATCTGTCCTGCTTCACTGGAAGAACAGAGGAGGGATGGAATTCATGGTTCACTGCAAACAGCTAGAACATGCCTTTTTTAATTTTTTTGAGTCAATCTAATCTATTTTCTGTCCTAAATTAGAAGCTTTGGAATGGATTTTTGGGTTTTGATTTTTGTTTGTTTGTTTTTGGCTAAAACTAGTTTTGTGGTTTATTTATTGTTAGCTTTCACAGTCTGCCCTGATCTGGAGAGATTCAACATGGAGATTCTCCAGATTATTTTTCACAGACCATGCATTGTTGTGAACAATTCCCGGGACAAAATATTTCAGTCTAATGCTGTTTATGAAATGTCAATGGGCTGACTTTTTCCTATCCTTTCTTCCTCACTGTTGCCTTACATTGAAGCACATTTCACTTGGCAGTAGGCAGGAAATGAGTCACTCTCAGCAACTGAACCCTCAGGTATTAATCGGGTCCTAGCAATATCCGGCAATTAAAATGCTACAGGTCAGCCTGAGCTACAGAACTCACATCAGGATCCAAAATTTCACCAGTGTTTAGGTTCACAAGAACTGGAGATTTGCTTTAAGCTCAATTTGATTCACACAAGGCAAAAACACGTTGTATTTAATGACAATACTTTACATACCTGGTGCTTGTTTGTGTGTTAGACAAAGAAATATAAAGACTTTGTTGGCTGCAAGGACCAGCAGCCACGTGCACCAAAGCCAGTGCAGAGTCTCAGAGACAAATGTTATACTTGACACTATGCAAAGAATACTACAGTTCCCTTCTACTTGGTCTTCTCCCCAGACATGCTTCAAGGCAATACTGACAAGATATATCTACAGAAGTTCAGTGAGACCTAGACAGATGAGGATGAAAATGTACAAAAGTAAAACCCAGTGACAACAAGCCCTACAAAGCAAATAAACAATTAAAAGTTTGGGTTCAAAATAAAAAAAGAGCAAAATGTCTGCTTGAAGAAATGCTGAAGATTTCTGGCTTGCCAGCAAATTAGAGAGTTATTGAAATAGAAAACTCAATGTGTTCTAGAGGCAATGCATTAGTGTATAAAACACTTGTTGCAGTAGGGCTGTGATTCTGTCTAGGGACTCTATTTCTGAAATAAATAATAATAGGAATATCAATAATAATAATAACAACAGCAACAACAACAACAATAATAATAATAATAAAAATAATAGTTCAAAGCACATACCATTAGCTAAACTGGAGGCATCCATGTGTAATACTCCAGTACAGTCAGGAAACCACAGAACCAAAATATTAATGTTGGAATGCTGGAGATGAAAGGACAAAGAACACAGGATGAGCATGGAGTCTGTGTTAGGAAACACTGCTCTGAATATACAAACTTTGGGAGAGGAAATAAATTCTCTCCCAAAACCTGGTTATTTGTAGAAAAGCAACAAAGTAAACTGACATGGGTTTGCCCCCCTGAAGAGTCCGAGGTGCCACATAGCTTTCTCCTGCTCTTTTTGCCAGAACAGTTTTTACTCCATGTGGGACTGGATTGTGGACTGCTGTGTTTCCCGGTAAGCAAGTTCACACATCTCCCTCGCCCGCTGTGAGGTGGGGTACAGTCTGCAACAGCCACTGCTAATGCAACTACTGTCTCACTTTCAACAGAATATTTCCTAGTGGTGATGTATGGGAAGGGAGAGAAAAAGTCCAGCTGGGTTTACAGAAAGATTGGCATTAGTCTCATTAATTTGCTTATCTGGGTTTGGAAAAGACTGAAATTGAGGGAGCTCTTGAAATCTGCCTTAAAGCTCAACTGAGTCCTTCAGACAAAGTCATTAGACACATAGTCCGTAAAGAAAAATCTGTCAAAGTCTGGTAACTAACAATATGAGCTGATAGTAACCTCAAACCACAGGTACCTTAACCACTCAAAGCATAGGTAAATGAAAAGTAATTCAGAAACCTCAAATACAGCACCAAAACAGCTTCATTAGGCACATATTTATATCACAAGGGCATGCATACTTCTCTATGGATTAAAGTAGGGGAAGAAGTTGTGTGAGTGAGAGCAAAGAAAAAAAAACAAAATTCAACATAGAAGTAGAAGCACTGGGAATTCTGAGGAAAAGTCTAGAAAGGCAGCTTTTACCATGCTGTCACTGAAATGCTAAGAACTGAAAACAAAGAGACACCTTGACTCCTGCTGTGTTTGGGGAAATATATCCCTGGGTTTTGCATACTTTGTAAATATGCAAGATGACATCAAAGGTTTATAATCTGGTTTTGTGTCATTAGGCAGGATAATGCTCTCTTCAGGAACAATGGTGTTTTTGACAGTCAAATCTTAGGCATCTAAGTTCCCTGCAGAAAGCTGGATGTTGTAACAACCCCCTTGCAGGGTTCCACTGAGGATTTTCCTCTTCCAGGTTTCAAAAAACACAGTAGAATTAAAGCTTTTAGCGCTTGGTAGAGTTTGGGTACTCAGTGAGAGCTGCAGCTCTGCAGGTGTCCAACACTATGAAACAGTGGAAATTGTGCAAGACTACAGCTGCAAAGCCAGTGGGTTCCTTCAATGGTACACTGGAAAAAGCAGGTCCAGCAGGTTCTCCATTCAGAAGTATTCAAAGATTTTAGACCTAAGGTCCTCAGCTCTTATGCAAAACTCGTCATCATGGTCATCTCTGTTCTTCATTTCCATGGAGCTTTGCCAATGCAACTGGAGCTCAAGCTGAGCTACACCAGACATGGTGTCATGGCTATTGCTGGGCTGGGCTATGGCAGTTCAAATTTCTGGGCCACCATCTGACAGGCACAGAAATAAGTACAACTTAACACAGCAAAAATCCTCTTTGCTGGACTCTCAGCTTTGAGTGTTAAGTTAGCTGTTGGAGATGATGATGGAGCAATGCCAGGGACACACACCTCTCTAAATTTGCAGAGAGAGCCTTAATATCTGCACCTGTGTCCTCACAGATCTTGCTATTCCCTTCTGATGTACCTCCACACTTTGTGCATCAAAGGCTTTAAGGAGCAAAATCAGCTTCTTTTTCAGGTTCACTCTTCCTCAGATTCAATGCAGAGTGGAGTTTTTAAAATTTTTATTATGAAAGATACATAAAACAAACTTAAGATATAAAATTGTGCTAGTTTCTCAGATAAACATGACAGTTTATTTTTCAGATTATTTCAAAGCTAACAACTTCTAAAGATGTTAAGATATAAAAAAGCACAAAAGGATTAAGGAAGCTTGCTGGGATTTTAGTGTGAGTATACAAACATTGTCTTGCAAGGGAAAAATATTCCTTATTTTCAGCACTGTTTTACTGCTGCTACAGTCCTGCTCTTATTGCATTACTGATCAAATTGGCAGCACAAATGATTCCACCACCTATCCAGCAACGGATTTAAAGAAACAGAGATGTTACACTGAGACATGGTTCTTCTGTCTGTAGTTGTGAAAGGCAGAGGTCTTATTAAAGCCCAGGATAAACAAACATGTCAGGAAGTCAGATGAGAGACCCCAGAGTCTTAGCTAGGGAAGAAATAACAAAAATAATCTCCTTGTGCTTAGAAGGGAAACCAGGGGCCCATACTTTACAACTGGTTCACTACAGACTTCTGGAGGGAATGAACTTTCCAGTAAAGGAATGAACCAGTTTCCAGACAAGCTCACCTTCCTCAGTGGCTGGGGATTGACAATACATCTGTATTAACAGTGCTGGGAACTGCAAGTGTGATGTGAAATATTTATGATGTTATTGCAAGCGCTACATACTTATAAACTGCAAATTCCTGTAGCTTTCACTGGCAAGGCTGTTCTCCACACTGTACAGGCTCACAAAGCCTACATGCTTCAAGGGCTACAGTTTAAGCTCCAGAAAAGCAGCTTTCTCTCCTGGAGACAGATAAAAGCATTTGTAAGATAATGTCAATATTTTTTTCTTATGAACTTAGTGCTTGCTTGAGAGTTCTAAAAATGAAGTTCCTACCAGGAAAAATACAGTCTTTCTCGTTATGTTCTCTTCTTCAGCCCTTGCCTGATGCACAGAAATATTACTAAGGGGATAAAAGATACTAAGAGACAGCAGCTGTCTGAGTCCACAGACCTCTATTGCTGCAGTGATTTCTTTAGCATGACAACAACTTTTCCCAAAGTACTTAATTGGGATTGATTCCTGCCATCACAGAATGCTGGTAACAATCCATGCAACACACTGGTAAGAATAAACAAAGCTCAACAGGGTTTAAAGTTATGCAACAAGTCTTCCTCTCCCAATGGTATCCGGACATGTAGAATGGAATTGCCTTCCGTAATAGGAAAATAAATCACTGAAGAGAACGGTCAAATTCCCTGGTTAAAATGGTTCTCAGTGAAAAAGCAGCACAGCTCAAAAATTATAAGTCAGAGCAAGTGAAGTCTTCATTACTGTATCACAGTGATCTGCATCCCACCTTCTCAAGTCCCTCTCCTTCAGGTTGATATTCATTTATATCCATTAAGGCTCTTATTCCTGTTACAGTTGAGTTAGAGCCAACCACCTCAGCTTACCACTGAATTTCAACCTTTTCCTCTAAACTCTGGGATGTGAAGACATGGGTCACATATGTTTCTATCTGAAAAGACAAAGCCAGGCCTCGGGAACATGAGGAAGGCACCCAGTATCCTGACAGATTTCTACAGTGCAGCTACCAAAGGCAGTGAGTAGAGCAGTCTCGTTCCGTCTGCCTGAGTGTGTGGTGGCCCCAGCCTGCTGCTGGCTCTTCTAGAGACCGCACATTTCACTAGGAGTGCCCTGCTTACACCTGTGAGGCTCAATTAGTTACAGAGAAAGTGCCAAGGGATAAATTTTCTAATTCACTTCCCAGTTCTCTACCTATTTCAGAGCCCTACAAATCTTGGAATCGATAGTTTGTGGAATCATTTGTTTCTCTCACAGCTCACTGTGCAACATCCCCTTAAGCCAGCCCTGAGAGGCAGATAAAGAAAAGGTTGGAGCTATGTAGCAAGAATTGAGGTCCCAGCAAACCCAAGTTCAAGACATGGAGAAAATCTGCTTGATAATTAAAATTCTGAAAGCTGGAATTCAGTGTGAGCATTTGGAATCTAACTGATGAGTTCCTGCAGCAAGAATCTACCTTATTTTTATTCTGTACAGAACGATGTAGGTTTTCACATCTACAGACATTTTATTTACTATGACAATAAACCCTTCAGTGTCTGCTGCTAAGTATTCTGTGATTTACACAGAAGATGGATGAATGAAGTTATACTGTCTACACAGTTGCTGCACTAAACATTCATGGCAAAATGCATACAAACATTTCACACCCATTGAAGCCAATAAACTGAATTCCCTCAGCATGTCTCTCATCCCCCATATCAGTGTTCACAACCTCTGCTTCTGTATTTAGATCATTTGGAGTGCCTAAATTTGCATTTCACAGGATCAGCTGATTTTTTTTCCACCAGCAGCTAGAAAGGGTTTACCTCATTAACAACAGGCTGTTGGAATGACAGGTTTCCAATAGATTTATTTAACTTCCAATGAAGCCAGATTCAAGTTGTAAGCAGGGCAGTGCATATGTAGCCCAGGAGAGAACAGGTAAGTGTGGTGGGCACATCAGTTGTGCAGTCGTGACTCGGGTGCTCACAGATGAATGTACTGGGAGACCACAGACTCACATATCCTTATTTACCACAGCCGATTGCATTCACCATGACCTGTCTATTCCAAGAGCTTTCAGGCAGTAGGATCATTTTAGTCCTCCTACTTGTTGACCACAACTAAAGACAGCGAAACTTTCTAAATATGCCAATGCTTGCAACATAATTAGCCTGAAGATGTTTTTATAGTGGCAATTCATCATGATGGGTTTCATTATGACAGGTAAACAATGAAGCACTTTTCATGGACTCACCACCACAGCTGGGTAACAAGCAGCTACTTTGCTACAGAGGCTAAGGCTGGTCTCTAGAGGAAAGAAAAAGAGGTCACTTGTGCTCAGTCACATCAAGAGACCTAAGAGGAGAGGCAGCACCAGGAGCTGCTCCAGAAACCATCCAAATATGTGCTGACTGTAAGGTCTAAAGCTGTAAAAAGCATCCTAAAGTCTGACCTCTGCCAGTGAGGAAATTTATTTCCAGCAGCAACAAAGGATTCCTTATAGTAATTTGCTTCATCAAATGCCATGCAGCAGGTGGAAATAGGTCAGGCATCAGAGGAAAAGCTAAAATACTTCTAAGTGAAAAAGTCCACAGCGGACTGTTTTTCTCTCTGCCATCTCCAATCCTGTTTGTCGTGGTTTGAGCTCACAGTTCACCTCCCAGAAAAGACTTGAAAAAACCTTTCACCAAAACCTCTTCTCACATCACAGTCATTTCCCTCAGCATAATGCCTGTGTTCTATTCTGGTGGGAGGGGTTTTTTGTTTGGTTGGTTTGGAGCTTTTTGGTTTTGGTTTGATTTTTTGGTTTGGGGTTTTTTTTTGTTTTTTTTTTGTTTTTTTTAAATTTCTGGCTAAATAAAAAGAATTTCAGAACTGAAGGGCAGTTTTCTTTATTTCTACATAACTGAGAAGTTGAGATTTATTTGATGTGATCTCCAAGTGAAGTGTAGAGGGAAAACAGGATACTGTATCTGGCAGCAAATATGTGGCAATCACACAAAGTAAACTCTTGATATATCTGTAATCTCTTTGTTGGCTTATCCCTGATTCAATTTAAGGCTCTGGAAAAAGCTACCAAACCTCTTCATGTGAAGTGTGAGATGGAACTTATTAGTCATGGCAATTTGCTTCTTATGGGTTGCTGGCAGTCAGGGAGCAAGGTGTGCCGACAAAAACAAACCTAGAGGGGCATGTCCTGAGTCTCAGCCCTCCCTGGAGCTACCAGTGGTAAGAGAGTGCCAGGTTAGTTTAATTCACAGAAGTTAGACTCATGAAGGAAAACCTAAGAAGTTTGACTTATAAAGTTTGGCTTTTGACAAACCTTTTGGCTTTTAACAATCTTTTTGTCTTTCATTCTCTTAAGCCCTTAATACACAACCAAATGCATTTGTCTTAAACTCATTAAATCAGAGGGATCAGAAGGCTGGTTGCAGATTGTTAAAGGGATGTAATTCCAACAGGATACAGCTAGAACACCAGAGGTACTTTCAATCTCTCCAGGCATAATTTTTCTGGTACTTTTTTCTTATTATGTTTTAGTTCTCATGTGACAAGACTGAGAAAAATGGACTCATCTGTGCCTATTTGTATTTTCAAAAATCACAGTGTCCACTCTGTTCCTCCTACTTCATAATAGATGGATGAAAAAAACCCTCTTATTTCAGGCAGACAGGTCCTATACGTGGGCAACAGGTGTTCAAGACACTTGCATATTCCATTGTTTTTTGGTGGAGGTGACAGATTTCAGGGTGTTTGCCATACTTGAAAGGAGCAGCAGGATGAACCAGGAGTTCCCTCCTCACCCAAATACCCAGAGCCTCACCTGTATGCCAGATGAAATGCCCAGGGCAGTTTGGCCACCACACATTAATTTGAATATGCCATGACTGTGTAATATGGGAAAAGTAAAACAGGACCCTGGCTCTGTACAGGCCTTGGGTCCCACTCTGGTGGTTTGCTTGAGGGAAGAGGAGGGGAGTCAGGGAAGAATTGGTGAGTAAAAGCAAGGGGGAGCAGTGAAGTGGAGGAAGAGGGGAGGAAGGAGCCCACAGTGTGGAATACTGAAATGAGTGCAAGGGAGCTGCACTGCAGCAGCTGAAAAGAAGGACTGGACAAAGAGAGCCCAGCTCTGTCCCTACTTCAGGAGAGCTCCAAAGAGCCATGGACACCAGCTCTTACCTCAGCAGGGGCTGCAGGGAGCCCAGTCCTCAGGAACAGCCCTCCCAAGCCCTTGCCCATGCCTCCCCTCACGCAGCTGCTGCCTGTGGTGTGCCCTCACAGGGTGTGCCCTCACACTTCCATGGGGTGCCCTCCTCTCCCCTCACAGCTGTGGTGCTGGAGTGTTCAGTGTCCAAACGCCACCACATAACCTACACATCCTACAGCACAGGCTGAAACCTTGAGCAGAGGCAGCGTTGCCCTGGGGTAGGGCAGAATGGCCTCTTCTGCAGGGCAGGAGGGTCAGGGCATGGTTAGTGCCATGTGAAGTGGTGGTTTGGCAGACCGAGAGCGCTTGGAAACAGCTCCATTTCCTTCCCTGCCCAGCTCAGTGCCGCCCACGCCAGCTCCGGTGCCTGGTGCACTGCGAGCAGCACCGCCCTACCCGGGCTGACAAAAATAACCAAAGACAGAGCATGTTTTTCTTCTTTTTTGACTGCTTTTTGTCTCTATGTGGGGTGAAACACCTTGTACTTCAGGGTGTCCTTTGTAGGGCAAAGCGAGGTAAAACTGCCAGCCAGGAGGGTGAGTTACGCTGGCTTAGCAAGAGGCTGCTTCGCCCTCACCAGCGGGCCCTTCACTGCGAGCCCATTTCTCTTGGTTAGATTTCATCCATCTTACTGCACATCCACGTATTTCAGGATGAAAAAAGGACAAGCTAAACTTCATAGAGATTTGGTTGTTCACAGTTCCAAGTTATTTAGTGAAAATGCAAAAACCCTGCAAGGTTTGATTTGGCTTTGTTGATCACCTCCCTAGCGTCCTCCCTTCTTTCCTCCTTTTCCCTTTAAAGGACAGGCAAATATTTTTTGCAACAACCTAGTTAGTTAGAAAATAAAGGAAGAAGCAGTGAGAAATTCTGAGTTAAACAGAAAAAAATATTTTTGGCAAACTTTAAGGAAAACTTCTAAATGTTGATCAGTCTTTAAAGTAAATTCCTTTAGCTAATTTCCTTAGTTATTTTTCTGAGTTATGAGACAAGCTGCAGGAACAGATGGACCAAGTATTGTATTTAACTGTATCTAGCATTTCTCTGTAAATTCTTAACCCTCAGTTCTTGTTTCTCCTTCTTTTCCCTCAGTTAAAACGGTGCTGAAGGGGATGTCAGGCTGAATTCACAACTCTGCTGAGAAAGTGACCACAGCCAATGCAGAAACAAGTGTGGTGAATAACCAGCAGCTCTCTTACGGAGTTCTTATGTAGCTTTTAGCTTAGAAAAGATGAAGCAGATCACAGCCAGGAGAGAGACACAGTAAAGATGCTAGTCCTCCCAAACTCCAGAGTAGTCCACAAACAGGTAAGTAGCCTTGCTACAACCTGGAGCAGCTTCTTTGGTATCCGTACATTGAGGGCCACATAAATTTCAAGGTGCTTAAGTTGGTGATAGAGGAACCAGAGAGGCACAAATCCTGGTTTTATGCTTCTCTATCAGTCTGTGCCTTCTTTGCAGTTTTCTAGGAGGCACAGCAGAGAGGCAGCACCAGCATCCCTATCTTCTGAAGTGACTGTAGAGGTATTCCACTACCTCAGTAAGCTCTATTCTCCCCGGCATCCCAAGAAACAACAAGTAAATGCTATCATGGTCTAGTGCAAGCTCACTCCAAACATCTTTTTCCAAGAAGGAAATTTAAGAAGGCAGGATTCTCTTGTATGACTTTCCCAGTCGCCCAGTTGTCTCAACATATTTTTGTTCTTCCGGACAGAAAAAACCCTCTCTGCCCCGTCTGTCAATGCCATCTCTGCTTCAGTGAGCTGCTTCACACGTTTGTTCACAGAGGGCTGAATAATGGACCAGAGCCAAGGTCCTAATCAAGAGAAAAGCTACTAGTGGTTACAGCTCCGCAGCATTATACATGTTTCTGAAGTGTGACTGATTAAGATTGTTGTTTGGAACAGGGGAACTGTGTCAGAAGTGCCACATCCCATAAATTAGTTTACGCTGAGGTAATATATGCGCCAACATACAGCAATACGTCTGCTAGCTCAACAAATTTGGCAAGCAAGCGTCTGGGAAAAACAAGACCATCAACATTTTCAGGCATTTAATCCAACTAAGACAGAGTTGCACAACTTAGGAGACCCTTACAGGAAGACCTTTGCATTTTATTTATTTTTTAAGGGGAAAGAAAATATCTGAGAAAAAAATGTTGGTGTCCAGACTCATTTAGCTAGACAGGAAGAACCGTCTAGTTCTCAAAGTATGGCATTTGCCACTAGGGACTTCTGGGTTTTAATCCACCCCCTCTGCAACCTCTGTAGCACTCTACAGAAAAGTCATTTAATTCTAGTCCAGACAGTGAACTTTGTATGCTGCTGAGCAGATTAGTCATACAAGTGTGTTCCTTTCTGTGGGACTACTCATGTGAGTAAGTTATCAATGGGAAGAGGGGAAGCAAATCTGGCCCTCTGTATGGAGTCATACAGAGGGAGAAAAAGCTACCACAAGATTTAATTGGTCTGGCCTTCTTGGAGGAAAAATTATCTGCAGTGATGCTGGAAGAAATAATAAGAAAATTAGGGGACCTTCCCGATAGGAAAATCTGTTAATCGGAACAGTACTCTTAAGTAACAGAAACTTTATTGACTGTTTCAAATACAATTAACTGGATTAAGGAATTGCAAATGCAGGGAATCAAAGAGACCCATTTCATCAGGGACACTGAGTAAATGAATCAGTAAGGCTTTTCTGTTTGTAGCATCCATCATGTCTTACAGCAGGTGACTAAGGCACCATGCTTGCAGGCAATGCAGCTGGAGAATTGAACCCAACCAAAAGCTACTTAAAAATGTTTTTTCATTTGAACCAGCACTGAAGTGTAGTTCTGGAGCCATGTGGAACCTCAACTGGAACTAGACCCTCTCAAAATTTTCTTTAGTTAATTAGCAAGGGAAGGTAATATTTTCTGTGCCTGAAGCTCTGTTCCACTGAATCTTTTCCAGCAACTAACTGGTGTGAGTCAGTCCCAAGTTACCAACATGGTTAACAAACTTTTAGTGGCCTGAACTGAAACTGAGCAGGAACTATTGCAGTTCCAGATAAACCTGAACTGGAACAGGTAAAAAAGCAACTTGCTTGACCCCTGATGAGACACATCCTTGCTGATGCTACAATTTCCTAGTCACATTGATTTGCCTGAGGGGAAATCTGATGTGAAGCAATCTTTCTTTAGAAAAAACTACATTTTGTTCACCATTTATAACCTTTCTGTTACTGTCAGTAGATTATCTGTGTCTCCACTACTTAACTTTCTCACTCAGGATCCTGAAATACTAATCCAACTTCGTGAGTCCAGGGAGACAGTGGTTTCTCCTTCTGTAAAAAAAGTAAAAGGCCATACAGAGAATCCAAACCAAGTGTGGAAGTAGTATGTGGGAATCCTGATGCCAATCCAGTTCTCTGCCCTACCTGTGCAGTTCAGGAAGGTGCTGATGCTCTAGCTACTTGCAAAAGACCTGCTTTTCTTTATAAAGAGCACAACAGGCAGGTTCTGAGTAACAGTCCTCAAGAGCACTGTCTTCAAGAACACATCTTCCTCAGCCAGGCATCAGCTGTATTTTGTGCCAGTGACCATATCCAAGTAAGGTTCAATTCTTTCTCCTCCCCTGACCACCCAGATCAGCAATATTAAGTGGAATTTCTTGATTGCTGCTTACAGTTGTCTAGAGCTGAGATGGGCTGCAAAAATGTGTTTAGAGAGGAAAGTGTGTGACTGAAACTCTACATGGCTCAGCATCTCAGTGGGAGTTATACCTTGCATGAGACTGATATTGTGTGGTGTTACTAGGCCTTGATTATGATACCTGGGTGACTCATAACCAGAATATACTCATAGAGAGGCTGAGGAGAAGAACATGTGAAGGTGAATCCAATGAATTAATTCATTGCCTTGTCCTGTAAAGAATAAAACCTTCTATCTCCTTTGGAATTTACTAAAGTTACAGTATACTGGAAGACATGTATCAGAGTTTATTCATTCTTTCCATACCAGAGAGGCCTCTCTCTGTGCAGAGCTTAGTCCGTTTTCCATCTGGAAATAGTCTCCTTTTAGAAGCCCATGACCTGGGAGGGTGGTTGTTCTCATTTCGGGAGAAATAAAAGAAACCTCCATGAATTCCAAGGACTTAGCGTCACTGATTGTGTTGTATTATCCAGAATCAAAGAGCTTAATCACCATTTACACTAAAGCCTTTAGCACTGCCCAGGCAGAAAATTGTACTGTGTCCTGCACTCATGTTCCTGCAGTCCTGCATTATCAAGAGCCTGAAAGTGCCTTGGAGTTAACAAGGATCAGGCTTGCAGTTTTTACAAGAGTGTGTACAAAGGGTGGCAGTGAAGTCCACAGCCCAGGTTCAGGCCTTGACTCTAGAGAGTTATTTTTGCACTGCCCAGATACCAAAACCAGTTCAGAAACAGTTTAGCATGGAAATCTAGTTGGGCTTATTGACCTTGCCTAGAGGATGGAACTCCTCCATACACAGGAGTGGCTCACATCTCTCTCCAACATACTACTCTTAAGGCGTATTTGTACATTATATAGCAGAAAGTATATTGCATTATTCAGTCCAAGCTCAGATGGGGCATGAGGGAGCTAATACACTGTAAATATTAAGTCAGAGAAAGTTCACACAGTCACCCAGCCCATTCAGTTATGCAGCATATAATTAACAAGTTACAGGAGACTGGGAGCTGTAACTGGAAGGGCAGTTTCTGGACAGCCTGAAGAACAGGTCTGTGCTTCACACTCAGAAGTGTTAGGCCTGCTTGGAATTTGCAGAGGAAAGTGAATTAAAGAAGAGGGCAACAACTGTGTGTTTTGTGCAGCACTTGGCTGCACTGCCAGTGAAAGGAAAAACAGACTCAGCTTCGTAGGCATGACACTGATCCTTTGCTTTGTTTTCCCTTACCTCACCCTAACACCTTTCAAATTACCTTCTTAACAAAAACCACTCATTGCATTACACAGACGTTTAGTATTTGCAGGAGTTTTAGGGAAGAGTGATAGTCACACAATGGCATCTGCAGCTGATTTACATTTATTTATCCAACAGTGTTTTCAAGTCTCTCTCCAAAATCAAAACAACCGCCCTCTCTGGGAATACAGTGTCAAAAGAACCCACACAGGCAAGGCTGTCTGCAATTTTAATTGCAGAAAGATCAGGAAGTTCAGACTGAAGGTTCACAGAGCAGCTCTAACCCCTTTCTCCATGGATGTATCACGTTGTTACAATAGGGTCTTTCATTACATAATCATGCAGAAGGAGCAATTCAACTTGCTGTTTGACATGTAAAACCATCTCATACACTGCAAAGGATTTCCACTCCTTTTCTGTCACCTCAAAAGAACTGCTTTACTACCTTTTTGGATCCTTAGGAGTGCTAATCATGTTCTGAAAAACCCTACAGAACTAATTACAAGGGAGCCTGCATGTCTAGGTAAGGACATAAATTCAAAACAGTGTTAAGTACATTCATATCTTGAAGAACAGTGCTGGATTCACTGATTAATGAGCTCACTCCAGTTTAGGTACCTCTTTAAACAGTGCCCAGGTTAGTAACATGACCCCAAATACGAAGAAAGGGTTTGATTCCAAGTTCTCCTAATTGTTGCAGTGACATACAGAAGTCAATAAAGTAGGTTGCTGTGAATCACTTTTAGTGCTGATGAAGTAATATAAACAACTGTTGGTGTTTTAAGATGAATTCAATAAATTCATGGACAATGAAAAACTAGAGGATAATGACATCAAAAAATAATTTAGAGAGTCTGCAGATCTTACCCATCACTGTGGTCCCTTTTTCCTCTACACTGATTCAGTTCTGTAACAGCAGTTCAGGTGTCATTGCCATGTGCCAGGAATTTTGGACCAGTTTTCAGGGCTGATGCTCTGCAAAAGATTTCAAAAGCTCTTAGAAAAAAAATGTGAATCATTTTATGTTGGACACTAACCAAAGCAAGCCTCTGTCTCTGCAGTCAGCTTCAGAGGGTCTGACTGCTTCACCTGGCATGCATAGAATGCACAGGATGATTGCAGGAAATTCTGGGTGTTAAAAACATCCTTCTTTTTTCCACATGGTTAATGTATGTGCTCATTTGAGAAAGAAGAAAACTAAGATCAACTGGCCTCTGTATCAGCTTAAAATATTCCTAAAATCTAACATTACATTGATAAGACAAGTGTTAGAAGTTTTATAGATGGGAAAACCAGGTGTGAAGAGGTCCATTCCAGACAGCTGGTAGAGACATAAACTGTAGGTACAAACCACACACCAAACCTGAGCCCACCTTCACAGCATGATCTCGACATGCTTTGCAGTCTCACACATTCCAACAAACCTTCACTATATGCACTGCACTGCAAGTAATTTATACCACTAAATTCATCTGATGAGAATGTCATCCCTGCGAGCTGCATTTTGAATGGGAAAAAATTGTTTTAAAATATTCACTATAACTAAGGATAAATATGTGAGCTCTAGGGGAGGTTCAGTGTGCACATTGCCAGCCTTTTCTAGAGCTCTGTCTAGCCTTGAGGAGAACAGCTATAAGCCACTTGCTCTGGGAAAGGTGCTCTTGGCAATGTAGGTGTGTTGACCTGATCAAGTTGAAGACTGAAAAAGCAGAAGAAAAAAGCATTACTAGAAATTCTCATTACTAGAAATCAATATTGAGATAAATTAGTTTAAACAAATGAATACAAGATATTTCAATCTTTTGAATAATGACTGGATGTATAACAGCCTCTCCTATGCTTGAAGACTTTGCATCAGGAAGTTTTTCTCGAAGGCAATTGCTAGCTGAGAGAATTAAGGCTTATTGTCAAATCTTAGGCCACATAGAATAAAAGACAAGAAATTATCATAGCTTTTTCTTTGCATAACATCTGTTTACCTAGATAGCAAATCACTGGTTACACAGAATCCTAAGTGACTCTGCCTAAGGCTCCAAATCTAGATATTCCCACACAAATATTGTATATAACAGCGAGACAGCTATTTGTGGAGCAGTTGTGTGCAGGAGATTGGGGAAAAATTCAATCAAACATCTTTTTTTCTGACTATACTGCTGTGATTATTTTCTACTTGTTTAATAATATTTTATTCCCTGACTCTCTTAAGCCAACAGGCCATCTGGGCATTCCAGGAAAGCCATAATAGACTATTAGCACCTGTAACAATAGAAATCAGCTTTCTAAGAGAGGAGGAAGAAAAACAGAAATTCAGTGAGTGCTGGTAGAAGTGCCTCTTGGTTGACTTACTCAGATATGATGTAATGCACCTTGGCTGTCCCGTCCAGCTTGAGAGCAGTTCAGACTGTCATTCCCGCCTGCAACTACTCAGAGCAGGCACCACAAAGACATGTGTGAGCTCATACCCAGGGAGAGGCTGTGGCTGAGGTCAGGGCAATGGTACAGCCTTCACTGCAGCGTTTCCTTGTTAACCGTGGCAAACTGATCATGTTGATCGGAGCTGTGCAACAGCCCTCAGGTCCAGATAAGGTGAAACCCCATCTACTTCTTCCTGATTTTCCCCTCCCAAACAATTTAAAATATTAGATAAATACCAAAAGTCAAAACTTTAGCTGGAAAACCTGTCTAACAGCCATTTTGTAAGGCAGGGGCCCATATCACTGTGGCCAGGGGCCTTCTTTAACAGATCCCATGTCTATTCATACAGATATTCCAGGGGCCTGGGGCTAAATCCAGAAGAATTCAGAGGGAGTTTTCCTGTATTTACATTAGGACAAGAATTCACACCTGAATAGCTGATCAGTAAGTGCATTCCTTTAAAGTTTTGTTTAGCCCTAGTTTAACAGCTTCCATGTGCTTCTTCCCCATTATGAAAGCTGTACAGGAGCAGAGTAAATCCATCTCACTGCTGATTTAAAACCAGCTGTAGGGTTCAGTTGTCCACAGGTTGCACAGCCTGCCTTGCTGCAGAATACCTTGCAGTTGGAGCTGTTAGTGCTTGGTATACAGGTGTTCACTAAAAGGGGGGGAGCACAAAACAAGCAAAGAGATTAAGGACTAAGCAAGTTTTGTTTATCACAGATTAGAACTACTCACTTCCATGTGAAAGGCTCTGTGTGTTAGCACAACTTCCTCTCATCACTCCTTCCCTTTGACAAAATGTTCCTGTAATCTTTTTTCATGGTGTTTCTAAAATCAGCTGGATGGACCCCCTTGTGTGTCCAATGCAACATGGGCAAGGGATTTTGGTGCAGTAAACCTTCATCACCTTGGCCTTCGGCTAAATGAACAGCAGTGAGAAGTCTACTCTGGAGTTTGTCTCTTCAGACTATATGTCAGGAACTAGAAGCTCTGAATGAACAAATAAAAGAGAACCAAGCCACAAGGCTGGGCAACAGACACATCAAAAGCCCCGATGGGACAGAAGAACAGAATGGATGAACTGCAAATGAAACAATGGGCTTCTCTGATGCACTACAATTTATGTGATGGATGACTAGAAGACAATAAGTGTTGCATTACCTGCTTATTTCCAAAGACTTAAAAAATTATTTATGTCAGAATGAGAAATAGTGCATTGAACTTTATAGGAGTATCATATGAATCAATGGCACACACTTGCCTGTAATATCTATTAGCCTCCAAAAGAGCCACAGAAGACATTCCAGAGTTAAGAAACAAATGGGAGTAGGAGCAGAAAGTTTCTCTAAAGGGGTAGACTGAGGCTATTGAGGTCAGAATGAAGATGCTTAAGAAAAATCAGGAAATGATCCAAACCCAGAGCACTGTTACTGAATATTGGATGACTACAACAAAGGCTATCTAAATTTGTAGCATCAGCTTTGAGTACCATGGACCCAATCCTGTTACTGTCACAAATGTGCAATGATTTCAAGGAATGTAATAGTGGGGGAAAATCTGGCCCAGATTAACTTCAAACTGAAAAGGCGAGTAGTACTCTGGAGAGGTAAAGTCCAGTTCAGGTGTCAGAGAGAAGAAAAGAAAAAACCCAAAAGCCACTGAGGCAGTTGCTGTAGCCAGGAATTTGGTGGCATACAGGAAGGAGTGGAAATTTCCTAAGGCAGAAAATCCACACAGGGGCAGAGCGGGTGACTGACAGAATATACTATGAAATGTATTATGCTGGGCACAACCAATTTCTCACCAGTTGAGGGAAATGTGGAAGGACATAATTTCAAGTGATAGCCAGTTATTTAGTACTGACTATTGAGACTGTAACAGTTTTTCTGAATCAATTAATAGTGGTAATATGTGGATAAAAAAGTACCAGAATAAGTTTAACTGATCCCTTGTGGCAATCCTTTAACTTTTGGCAATAAAAAATGGCTTACAGAAGACCAAATGAAATAGAACAAATCATGAGAGAAATGCACTTGCCAAGTGGACTGCCTATGATTTCACAGGTTATTTTGCAAGAATTGAAGTAAGCTAAAATTACAGACATCACGATAATTGTTGAAATCGGGTAAGTCAAATTCTGTGTTTGTCTACACCAGTTATTATTTTATTGTCCTTTTATTGTTGCTTTCTCCTGTGGTACAGGTATGACTGAATGGAAAATAAATCCATCCAACAAAACTTGTTTCTTGTTTCATTTCTCAGTAAATGTTTTGCAGACTTTACCAGCAAAAGGAAGAGTCACTGCAGGATGCATTTTACAAGGGAAAATAAAGGCTGTTTTGGAACAGTTCACTGATAGCAATGGAACTGATTCAGCAGTAGTTTAAATGGGAATCCTTACTAAAAAATAAAACAGCATTCTACCACCCAAACACAGCTAAAGGGAACTATTATATAGTACATTGCATCATTACCAGACAGCCTGTGTCACCCTATCTATAGCAACAGTCCTGATTATTATGGTCCAAGTTCTCTCATCTGTTACCATGTGGACAGTGACTTTTAGGGCTTTAAGCTGGGGACATTTGGCCCAAAATAAGAGAAAACTGATAACTTGATCATTTTGCCTCCTTCTGCGCAAACAAATTTGCACACTCCAAAGCAGTTGCCTTTCAAGTGCCTGCGCAGCTTAGGAGACCATACAGTAGTCTAATTCCTCGCCAGTGAAGTCAGGCTGTAACCATGGCAGTTGTGAGTGCAAATCTCTGCCGTATGAAAAGGTCCAGGCTGATAAAGCAGATTGTTGCCCACGTACTCGTGTGCCTGTGTCTGTGTATACATTAAGTATGAAAGGGTGGGAGTGAGGGAAAGGAGAATAGCACACCAAAACCTTTACCAGAGCCACTCTGGGTAAGCTGCCAGCTGGATCCCAGCGCTGCAGGCACCCTAAGGGACACTGCTGTGAATAGGCTGGGGGTCACAGGACAAGGAGCAGACAGGATGGGAAGGGATAATCCCATAAAGGAACTTCACCCAGCACAGACTGGTTCTGGCAGAATACCGTGATGATGTTCCTCAGGGGGAAAAAATTAATTCAAGCCTGACCTTGGTCTAAACACTGTGTTTGTTGCACAGAGAATAGCACGGAAGACAGTTCTTTTGCTCCAGTGACTGGAGTGTCTGGGGCCCAGGAACTGGCAGCACACATTTCTATACAGAAGGGGAAAGGGGCAGTCTCCCTTTAATCATTTTCAGTCTGGCATTAGGTCAAACTTTTCTTCATCCTTTTCCAGGGAAACTAAGGCCTTCATTCTTTCCTTTCATTGAAACAAATGAATGTATGATTGATGATCCTGGAGCCTGATATCTTCCACGTGTTCAAAGATTAGCTATAGCAGTGACTAGTGCCAACATAGCACATGCTGATGTGTCGCAATGCTAATCTCCAGGCTCCTTTTTAAGGGCAAGAAGCCCATTTCCATGGCCTACTCAGCCACTGGTCTCTTTACTCCTGTGAAGGCACAAGCACAGCAGTGATTTTGTAAAGAGGGGTCTTTTCTCACTAGAAGTGAAGCAGTGGCCCACTTGCTCATCCCAGCGAAGCTGCTGGGTGACTAGGGAGCAGTGACGTAGTGATTTACACGTGGGATTTACGCAAAACACAGGAAAAATTGAGGTCAAAATCCACAGAGCAATTAAAATTGTTTTCTCTTACCATCCAGACACACTGGTACACTCTGAGAACGGGCAGTTCCTCAAGAGATTAAGTGCCTTTTGGAGAGGGTGCTGAACTGAATCTGAACAAAAACCATTTTGAACTGCTATGTTTTAAATCTCAGACCACACAGTAAACTGTTATTATGATGATTTTGCTGAAGTTGAGCCAGGATGAGCAAACATTGATTTTTCTCACTCAAAATAACAGATCAGGACTTGACAGATTCACCAGGGACCTTTCTACATGGGAACAGCTTGTTTCCAGCAGGCTCTGAACCTCACAGCTTTAGCCATTCATCAGCTTTCCCATCTGTGCTGCCCAAACGTATACTGTGATGTTGCTTTGCTCTGCAGACGTTCTCAACAAGCTATCGACCACAGTAACCTTTTCACCTGCTGAAACTGATGCTCCTCACTGGAGAAACTTGCTGATTTTTTTAATTCCTCTGTCTGAAATGTCCTATGAGACTGCTGAGATCTCTCTGTGTCTGCTCCGTCCAACACAAGCACATGGATGCAATCCTGAGCACAGCTTAGATCCCACACGCACATGTGAATGCTCTGGCACTGTACAGGCACAGGTTAATTACGGAAGGCACAGAATCCTCTCGTCCTTTGATACTAATGAGCCTGGTTTTCCCTTCCCTGCCAAATGCTGTAACTTCCCAACATTGTGCTGCAGCTTCAGTACAATTTTTCTGCTCAGCAAGGCAGGCTTAGGTAGGTACAGAGGAACAGCCATGCAGTAGTGCCAGAAATGTAAGTAGTACTGCAGCCCTAGAAGAGAAGCACATCAACAAATTCTTCCCTGTCTTGAGGCTCAGCCTGTAAAGCCATCCTCACTGCAATTGCTCACTGAAGGCTCCTGAAAACATCAGTACCAGATGGCATCATACTATTTTGCCACATACTCTGTCATTCTCATCCTGAGGTCCAGAGCAGCCCCAGCATGGCCACACATCTTGCTGGGTTTGCCTTCATCCACCCAGATAGGCTTAATTTCTGACAATGAACAGGACAGTCTGAAAACTAGAGGACCACAGTAAACCACAGGATGGAATTCATCTAGCTGCCCCAAACCAGAATAATCCTTACATTCCTCATTTGCTCAGACCTGTGCCCTCTGAATGGCAGGAGATGCTTCAGTTACCTGTGGGAGGTCACCAGAAACCCTGGAGTTTTACACTGGAATGAACAATAGCTCATAGGAATTGTAACAGCTGGAAGTTCTGGAAATGAAGCAACATATTAAATCTGAATGGCTTACTCCCAGTTAATTACTTCTGGGATATTTCCTTCCTATTCTCCTGCACACACAGGTTTTCTTTTAAGAAATCCCCTCCTCTTCGAGTCACCTTTATTTTACAGTGAGAATCAAACAAGAGCACAATGCTGGAGACTATAATTGGAAAGATCAAACTATAAAATTCGTTTTAGAAGTTATTTGATATACAGCAAATTGCAAATTCAGTAGAGTACCAGCTGGCAACAACGAAGCCCTTTACCAGCAAGAGATGGGAAAGAACAATGACGAAATGAGTCAACAATGTGGATCTCCTGGAGAGAAGGCTTCTGGCACAGCAAGGCAACATACACAAGAATGCTATATATAGAACTGGCCCTGGGGTGAATACACAGATCTTAAAGATGACCCCAAACAGAACCCCAGTTCAGATATACACAGAAATACATAGGATAGCAGCGTGGTTTGAAGCCTGGGCTGTATGCCAGCAGTTTCCAGTTTCCCTTATTCCCAGTTCGGTTTTTACCCACTGCTTACGCAGTGGAGACACAGGCAGTGATACTGAGGAAGTTCTGAACTGCAGGCAACTCTTGCACAGCCCTTCCAGCCAGCCAGTGATGCCAGAGCCCCTGGGGATCCCTGTCCTCACAGCAGAGGCTGTGTCTGGCTCGGGGTGCATGGCCCTCAGTGCAGTTTGCCTTCTGAAGTGTGTAGCCATGAAACATTTCAGCACTCCCTGCAGCCTCCTCTGCTGTCCTGCTAAACAGCAGTGCACTCCCCAACAACGAGTGTCCCAATCTGAAGTATGAACCTTTTGGACTGAAAAGGAAAGCGTTTTTTTTCATACTTCAGCTACGGACCTTTTTCCGTGTTCATGGCCTAAAATCTCCACCATATTCTAATGTACTATTTCACTGTAATGATATTAGATACTTATATCTGCACTAGTTCATGGAGAATTGAGAGAGACTTATGCAATGTGTATTCTAACAATGACATAAAATGTTCATTTACTTTTATTGTTGAGGAAGAAAGACCGAATTTTGCGGTTTAGAAGAAATGAAGTTGCTAATGGAGATGAACTTGTAATATGTCCCTTGGTAATATGGTGGTTCCATGGAATCAAAATGCTTTGGATTCGGTTCTACCCTTAATAAATTTATGATTTATTCTGGACAACAATCTTTAGAAAATATTATATGGTGATAAATTATGAATATTGGGCCAAATGCTTGTCTTCTTAAGCAATTTTTCCCACAGTCTTCCTCTAGGCTTCATTAAGTAAAAATTAAGATGGCTCTCAGAATCTGTTATTTCTTAAAAAATACACAGGAGAAGCAGATTTCAAAAAGACAGATTTGCTTATCATATAATATACTTCAGGAATAATTGAATGTGAGAGAAGACATGCTTGCGCTGGTTTATATATTTTTGCTCTCCGGATCCTGAATGTCAGGTTATTTGCCATGTTTCTTTGAGAGCTGAAAGAAGTTGGGTCCAACCTTTAAAGACTTCTTCAAATGTTTTTCATCTGATTTATTCCTTCTTCTTTCTGTAAATCTATAAAATAGCTGAATCTGAACAAAATTTAGTCTGTCAGTTCTGACACAGAAGCATATCGCTCTCAAGACAAGAACTAACCTAATGCTATGCTCTGTCTTTTCTTGGGGCAGAGGAAGGTGTAAGCATTCTTCCAAAATGGTTTGACTTATTTTGCCCCAAAATTGTAAAAAAACAGTTACTTAGTGTAATGACTTTGTAAGATTCTCTTCCCCTACAAAAAAGCTAATTTCCACTTTTTGAAAGGTCTCCCTCTGTACACCCCTGCATAAGAGATAGCATGGCTGGTGAAACAAATAAAGACTGCTTGCCTTCTGTGTCTCCTTCATAAAGGCATTACTTTGGACCTTCTCTCTCTTTTAACTTGTAGAAAAATAATCGCCTTTGAGATTTCCATCAGGTTCAAAAGTTTACCAGGTAAAATGAAAACCAGGGTTAGAAAAGATGGACTACCAACTCATCTGAAGGAAAAAAAAAACAAACAAAGAACCTCCTTTTACTTCATATTAAGAAAACCAGGGAGAATTTGCCAGAGGAAATTAAGAGTGAGTGAGGGTAGGTTAGAAGCAACTTAGCCCTTTCTGAAGCAGTGGGAGCAAGATGATGAGGGCCTCCAAAGTTCAGGCTTCCTGCTTTACTTATGTAATTTCTGACATGGACAGATATACTGCTGATATTAAACCCAAAATCAGCATTCTCCTTCACAGACTTGTCTCATCAGCTAAAGACATTTTAAAGAGGTTAGCTATTTAGTTCTAAATATTTCACCCGAAGTAGAAATTCACCATGATGGTACAAACCTTGGTGCTCCAATTTCTTCATGAC
The DNA here is from genome assembly GCA_013400415.1 of Scytalopus superciliaris. Lineage (NCBI taxonomy): Eukaryota > Metazoa > Chordata > Aves > Passeriformes > Rhinocryptidae > Scytalopus > Scytalopus superciliaris. Next base: position 231,281 of record VXBX01000818.1, on the reverse strand, counting down.
TTCAAAACAAAATGATTTCTACTTATTTCAGTGCAAACAAAGGCAATGAAACCTAAGGATATGTCAATGTCTTCTTGCATGACTCAAAACTAATTTCATTTTTTTATTCCAATTGAAATTTTTCAAGCCACTGGAATGTATGGTAGTCTATCTCCGTTGTGCATTTGGGATCAAATATAGCCAAGATACTTCATTTTTTAAATAGTCTTTTATATTGTAGAGCTGATTTTTCCTCCTAATAAAAAGTTAATTAAAGTCTGCTGGATACAGTTGGATTCATTTCATAACACAGCACGTGAAGAACAGCTCTACCACAAAAAACCCTCAGTTCTTTCTGTTCCTTTTTCCCCCCCCCCCCTTTTGGCTTAGTTTGCTTTAGCAAGGGGAATTTCATCATGTGAAGTGTGCAACAAGATAAATTCTTCACTCAATCTTCCCCACCCCTCCCCATCCAGCCTCATTCATTTAAAAGAAGTGTCCCCATTCCACAGGGATGTTTCTTTCAAGCAAGCCAAACCTTCTGCTCTGGCACAAGCAAACCAGAAAACTGGGTGATGAACTCTAGAGATGTGCTCTGATCTCTTACCATTTCTTGCTTTGAGACACTCAGGACAGCTGTCCTCCCAAAAAACTGACTGGGCAGAGAACAAGGAGACATTTCTTAGCTCTGACCTGGCTCACAGAGAGAGTGCCCATTGCAGGGAGGTGCAGGCTAAAATCATTCATCTCATGGCTGCTGTCAAAAGACGTCATGAAATACATTTTATTTGCAACCTGCACGATCTACCTGAGTGTAGGTGGCAACATAGCAACAAGTTTCACTGGGTGCACCAGCCCAGTTCTCCACAAGTGTGTGCAAAAGACCTTTTTCAGTGTCAAACTCATCACTTAACAGAGCAAAAATTTAGGGGCCCTAGTGTAAAGCACACAAAAATGTGTATACAAAGCAAAAAAAGATATATGCCTTGTTTGACACCTATCAGCGTTAATGTCATAACTGAAGGTCCATGATCAACTGGCTGAGTAGTTACAGTGTGACCTCCATTTTTTCAGCCTCAGATCTTTAAGTCTGTAATCTGCTTACAAACTTCAGAGAAGGGGAAGTCTTTTCAAGAGATCAAAATATTTTAGAGAGGAGGAAAATGATGTATTGATGTATGCTGAGATAATGCAAATGTGGTGAGCTATTTAGGCAGCGATATAGTGGGACAGGCCTGGGCTGGTGGATCTCTGGAAGAGCAGTGTTATGTTCTGATAGTTTTGAAACTAGAAGAAGGAAAACAGAAGAAAGTGCCTTTTTTTTTTTTTTTTTTTCTCAGTAAACCCATCATAAGTCAATCAGTGCTTTCAGTAAAAGGAAAAAAAAAAAGAGAAAGATCATCTGTTTCTTCATCAGCTGTGGAGTACATACTCTTCCAGTTACTGTCATTTCCTAACTCTTCAAAGGATTTAGTGCTTTCTTATTCACCCCATCCAAAACAGAACAATAAGGCCTGTAGAGACCAAAATTATTCAGCTACACAGTACAGTTTCCTCAATAAAAACCAGCTGGTACTGCACAAAACAACAGCAAAGCCATGGACTAGCATGATATTTGCACTCTTGTGCTCTCAATAGTAAGAACCATATTGCTTTGTTTAAGCAGAATGCAACTCAGCATGAGTCATGAGATGAGAAAAATAGATAATGAAGACAACCCCATGCAACCTTATAGATGTCCTTTGCTGAGTTTTAATTCCACTGTGAACAATTACTCAGATTTAATTAGAAAACAACAGAGCATTACTGCTAGAGAGAGACAGCTGACATAAAGCATTCCAAGGTGCCATGGACAAAGGTCAGGCAAAAACTCTTTCTTGCATAAACACCATGAATGTAAATTTCATCATTTTTATGGAATCAGACTTTCTGCAAGAACACATGTGCTTTTAGTTCACATCCTCATGTATGGTAGAAAGATCATTTGGCTAGGAGACCCAAAACTAAATTACGGCTTGGGTGATGGAATCAACCTTGTTCTCTTGTTTTTATTATATATGTTCTTTTCAAAGAGGCATTTCCACATTTCAGCTTTAAAATAACTCTGTATCTAATGGGGGGGGGGAAATTAAAAAAAAAAAAAAAGAAGAAAAAAAGAATATATTCCAAGTAGCTGAAAGATTAGCAGAGAGAGAGCTGAAGAATGGTGGGTTGGGAAAGGTTATCTGAAGTCTGAATAGAAACATCATTTCTAGTGGAAGATTAGTGGAGGGCAAGCAAATTCATCTGAAACATGGTGATGAAAAATACAGGACAACTTGAGTAAAGTGTCATGTCATCAAATGGCCACGTTACATGTCAAGTGTCATTTTGAGGCCACAGATGGTGATGAGATGAATAAATGCAAAGGAAACCTGAAGGTCACTTACTCTTATCTGTGCAGCAAGACAACTAATGCACAGAGAGAACATCATGAAAGCATTTTATATGTGTAGCCACTAGGCCACTAATTATGGATGAGGCTATTGCTTCCACAAAGAGCAGGCTACAGTGCCCTGCTGTGACTGGCAAAGGAGAGAGCTTGTTCTGCAGATGTAATGGTAGCAGCTGGTTATCATGATGTCAACACTTAGGGTTTCTCTGAGAAGAAAGACAGCCTTCTGATCATGAGGGATAGGTCAGTTCTCTTTTCAGAAACTACAAGAAATCACCTGCACTGTTGGGGCCAGACTCTGACCTGGGTGCTGCATTCCACCTCCTGTGGGTACCCGGGCCTCTGGGCCCTACTCATCTAAACCACCACAGTTTGGGACTCAGCTAAAAGGTTTCAGTTTATTCTTATCTCTGTTATGAGAGGCAGGTTTAGTTTGATGTCACAAAACCTCACCAATTTTGGTTTTGTTCTGCTAGTACAGACATGGGATGGCTCAAACCAGTGTTCCTTTATAACTAAACGTCAGTTGTTGGATGGGTAAGATGCTAAAATTCCAATTTTAGATAATATCTGTTTATAAAACACAGATGAAACTAGCAATGGTCTTTTACCTAAAATAATGCTAATTTTTGCTACTGAAGTGGTAGAGCTTGAAAAAAAAAAACCCTGAGGATATCACATTTCTGATGTTCTGAAATGGAAGCTATATGGTCTCTGTTTTTTACAGTAAACTTACATAGATTTTCAAACAGCTGAGAGTATAATTGGTTTATTTTCTTTGCTTGTATGAAAAATACTTCAGTGATTAATTCTTTGCAATTTTCTGCCATGTAGAAATCCTGTTGCAGTCTTACCTCTATGTAAGTTCAGTCAGAAGAAACTCATCAAGATTGAATTATTCATTACAAGCAAAAGAGTCTATAACAGCAAAGGCAAGAGTCAAGGGCCAGAATCCATCTGGGGCAGAAGTTCAGTGTAGTCAGCAGAATTATGCCACAAAACTGTTTCCTCTTTAGAAAAGTTGCTTTATTCAGTGAAAGGCTTCCCAGCACATCCAGTGGAAAAGTTGTTTTCAATGGGTTTTAACCAGTGGAGAAGTCATCTTTCGTGTGGTGGGCCCTCAGGACTTTGGTCAGCCACAGTTTTGCAAGCCAAACTATCCTATGGTTAGATGATATAAATAGCAAGCTTTTAAAAAGATAAAAGTAGAGACAACATCTAGGACCAGGGCTTAGCTTTCCTATAAATATTCACCTAAATACAGTGCAGCTATTTCTAATACCAAGAACACAGATTTCAACAAATACATCTAGCAACTAGCAAATCATTGGACCAAATGTTTTAAAAAATTGTTCCCTCACAGAATTTTGAGTTTTTTATTCCCTCTGGCTTCTAAAAAATATCTCCAGCTTCTCAAAGATAATTTCTCTACCTCCTGACATGTTCTTTCTTCACAGCGCTGTTGACTCAGGGTACCACAGAAATGCCTGTAAATACTCAGATGTGTTTAATGTATGGGCAGGTTTACATCTGCAGAGCTCAGCATGCTCAGGAAAGGAAGGAAGGAACAGATTTTCCTTATCCATATGGTGAAGATTCTTATTACACGGAAGATTTCTATATCAAGACAACAGATTTTACTGCAGCTAGCTCAAACCTCCTCTGCTGAGCAGTACACTTCTGACAGCAGGCCTGTTTGTGTAGCAAAGCTCTGTTTACCACAGGCAAGGGCACTGCAGTCTGGCCAAGAGCAACTTGTCTAAGCTGACACAAGTCTGTAGCAAAGACAAGTAGATGGATCCTTGAGATTGGCAGCAAAAATTCCACAAGCCTAAAGAATGATTTTAAACCAAGAATTTGATGAATATGCAATTGGCTGTTGAACTAAGAGAGCAGTTAAATAAAAAGAACAGATTAGATTGTGATGTCCAGGGTGGGGCTATGAGATCTCTCTTTCCCACTGTAACAGAGAAGTGAGTAGACTACAGTGAGTATAAAAGGCAGCAGCTTAAAAACTATTAAAATGATTTTTTTTCCTCACATCTTTACTGCTTTGTCTCTCTGCAGGGCCAGGTTTGGTGAATCCTCAGACCTAGATTCCTGTTGAAGGAGTTAGGAACATAGATAAAGGGTTTTTAGGACAACTTCTTTGCTTACAGAGGTCCAGTTTAGCTGGGGAGAGAAACAGTGAAAACTACTTTTAAGTTTCTTCCAACAGAAATACCTTCTTAATGCCTCACTTTTCCACTATGAGTACATAGCTCTCCTTTGGTTTCCATCTCTGTTTAACATATCTGTTTATTATAGCATTTCCTCAGCTGTGGCAGCACCAGGTTTCTCCTGGAACTTTGAGACCGAACAGAATAATTTCCTTAAGTCCATCTTTCTTCAGTGAAGACCTGGCTGAAATACAGCTGAGCTGGTACCAAGCATGACCTTGGATCATGATGCAGAATTGTTCAGCCAACATACTTTGACAAGATGTATGCAATCTTCATACATCCCATTGATTCACAGTCTGTTTCACTTTCCTTCTCTCCTGGGAGTGACAGCAAAAATAACCACTTTATCTTCACAGGCTTCATACTCTTATTCACCCTCCAGGAAGGCAGTGTCATCCAAAGAACAAAAAGAGAACTGCAAGAAATATTCATTAGCTTCTATAGAATGCAAAACATTGAACTGTTTAACTCTGCTCACTCATGTTATTTAACACCAACTGGAGCCAATATTTTTTTGTGGAGCATTTGTAAAGGAGTTGTCATTCTTAAGATCTGTCACCGTAAGTTACAGAGAGACTCCAGATGATAAACTGTAGTGATGGAATGATGTTGGTCTATTCAACAAGCTGTTAAAACAAAGTTTATTGGATAGGCTAGTTCTCAGATAGTCTGGCTCTTGCTTCCCATCCAGCAGTCTTCCTGATTTTCAACTGAGGAACCTTCTTCAGATGAAGTGCAACGTCCCTAATGTTTGAGAGCCACAAGCTTGCTATGGTTAGAAACTAGAACAGAGGGTGACCACAGTGACCACACTGTGAACTAATGTGTGAGCTGCACAGGGCCCAGGCTCTAAAGCAGGCACGTGGCAGATGAGCCTGCTAGAATTAAAATAGGTCAGTCTACAATACAGACATGGGTAGGACTCAAGGCCGACTGAAATAAGGCTGAAGTGCCACACCAGCAATTTCCCCTTTTCTTCATCTGCAAAATGCATAGATTAACATCTGAATATTTTTCAGTGGAGTTACCAGAATTAATGCATTAGTGCTGCAGAAATGATGCTAAATAACAGCCACCAGTTAGGTGCCCTGTAGACTGACTAGACAGCCAGTGCCAGGTGCTGGAGGGGACGAGATTGGTGATAGACAAGGAGGGTTTTTTTCTTGCATAGCAGTTTCTTTTGATCAATCATTTTCTTAGTCATGTCAGGCAAGTTTAGCCCAGTGATATATTTGGAGTTGAAAGGCTGTGGCTTTTGTCTCCCATTGTCTCAGTGTTGGCACATAGGGATAATGAGTTGCACTAACCAACAGTACATGTGTTCATTGGCATTGGCTGCTGTTGACCATGGGAGTCAACCTGATTTCTTCATGCTCCTTGTTTGGAAACTTTCAAGTAGGGATGAGGAAAATTAGCTGACTCTCAGTAAGTGTTTTAAAAATCATTCTCTCGCTGCTCCTTGTCCCAAATAAACAGGACAAAAATCATAATTTGCCTAAATCCTCAAACAGCTTTGATTTTGCTCCGATGTTATGAAGGAACTTCGTCATAACAGAAGTAGAATTAGTTTACATTCTTTCCTTTTTAATAAGGCATTGAAAATATTAACTCTGGCTCTGCCTCGGTAGCATTTAATATCAGTATCTCATCATTTGAGCCAAGTGCAATGCTGACTTTAAAAGCAAGGTACAGTTTAAAATGTGGCTCCACGAAAATGCTCCTGATGTATTTTATGTTCACTCTTGCTTATCTCTCAAATAAAAGATAAGGGTAGAGGCAGTTTATTCTTGATCTTTTAGCTGCCAGCATTATGGTATTAAAAATATTGGAAGTTCTACCAGAAATAAACCAGTAGAGATCAGTTGACAGCATAATGAAGGTGGCAAACAAATGCTCAACTCAATTTTCTGTAGGAGGAGTGGCTGAATGTCACTAAAAGAAGAAAAACTTCTCAGTAGCTCAGTTTTCTCCTCAACGTGTCAAAATCTGCAAACATACAAAACAAAACCTCGTATTCTGTCAGTGTCACTTTCTCCAGTTGACTGATGTTTAAAAAGATACATTTTAGAAGTACTGCCTTTCACCTTTACTCATCATCTTTTGTTTTTGACAGAGAAAGTCGGGACAAGCAGCCTTTGTTCTGTGTACTGTTTGTTACTGTATGTAAAGTACCTTCACACCCAGCTTGGGGTTATATTTGACTCCACACTTGTATGGAGTAAAAGGGAGCGCACAAGGTTTCAGATGAAAGGATTGCCCACTCACCACTAAACAAACGAAGCAGCAATGAAAAGAATACAAGGTCCTTTTTCTTTTTACCACCACCACCACCACTCACACCCTTCCTCAGCAGAATGCACATCAGGCACAAACAGCCTGGTATAGGAGTGTTCAGGTAGAGGTTTTTATTTCATCAGTTGAGAAGATGAGGACTACTTGTAAGTATTTTGAAGATGGGCTGATGACTGTCAAAGATCACGATCTTTGCTTCCTTCTGCTGGGTAAAGGAAAAGGAATGAAAATATTTTGTGGAGATGCTTCCTGAAATAACCTACTTATCTGAGAGAGCACTGTTAAATATTTTTTAAGCTAGCACCAGCTAATTAAACAATTAAAGGTTGCAGATCTTGCCCTGAATATAGGGTGAGGTGCTGAATGACTCTTCTGTAAGTGGTAAACTGCTGTGGCTAGACAGAAAGCAAACTACATGCGTGATCACAAGCCCTCAAGAAACAGTCCCTTGTAAAGGACTTTTAGAAAAGAAAAAACAAACAGGGAGCCATTCAGTTTTTGAATCAGCCAGGAACAAATTCTCTTATTTTAAGCACTTTTTCCCCTGCCAAAAGCAACAAGATGAAAATGACAAGGGTCTAAACCAGCTATTTCAGATGTGCATAGTGTAGACCTTCTGTCCTAGGTGACATCAAAAGCATAACTTTGCATGACATTCCCTTCACACGGTGGCTGGAAAACAGAATGAGAAAACCCAAGACCAAGTTGCACAACTTGACAAAGACAACCGTGACCTTTTAAAATGACAGTTTGCAAAAGAGAAGAGAAAGAGAAGTCAGCAACAACCCAAACTCCCAAAGAGTGACTTCAATTATCCACGCCTTAGCACTCTGCTTAAGCTGAGGACCTTGGAGGCAGATGATAGGAAATGTTCAACAAATACAAGTGTTGCTCTGGAATAACTGGGCAATCTGATGGAAAGAATGGGAAAGCAAAACAAAGGAGCTGTACAGAAAGGACTCACCTATACATGTGGGTGACAACTGCAGATGCCTTAGCACCCCATGGCTAAAAAACTGTATAGGAAGTGGTTTTCTTGTCCCATTCCTCAATGATTCAAGTGATGGGGCAGATGCCTCCTCAGCAAATTCACAGATGACAGAAAGATGGGAGGAGTGGCCAACACCCCAAGGGTTGTGCAGCCCTTCAGAAGGACCTTGACAGGTTGGAGAGATGAACAGAGAGGAACTTTCTGAAACTCAGCAGAGGCAAATGCAGGGTCCTGCATCTAAAGGGAGGGCACACAGAGGATGGAGCCAGGCTCTTCTTGGTGGTGCCAAGCAATAGGACAATGGACAGAAACTGATGGCCAGGAAGTTCCACCTGAACATGAGGAAGAGCTTCTTTACTATGAGGATGACTGTGCCGTGGAATAGATTGATGAGAGAGGTTGTGGAGTCTCTCTCACTGAAGACACTCAAGAACCATCTGGATGCATCCCATGCTCTGGGATGACCCTTCCTGAGCAGGGAGGTTGGACCAGACGATCCACAGTGCTCCCTTCCAACCTGACCCAGTCTGTGATTCTTTGAGTCTGAGATAAACAACTTCGAAGTATTTATGATCTGAATAAAATTCAAAGGCCCAAACATTATTCATGCACCATAACTATTATTAAAACATTTTCTATCTGAAATCACAAAAAAAATTTCATTTTGATACCCTCTAAGTACTTTAATGAGATTTGAAAGTGCAGTTTTTAAAAAATGGTATCTTGCTTACCTTTTCAAAGACAAGTTATTTTGCATTTGAAAATCATGGTTTTCTCATGTTGAAAACTGCATTTTCAATGCAATGAATTCCTGCAATGTGAGGCAGGAACACTTTAAAGTGACTCTTTTCAAATTCTTACAAGAACTTAGGGGTTTTCCCTTCCACTGGAACATTTAAACCAGGACTACTCTGGAAAGGAACCAGTTTCCTCTCATCACCATTTCCCATACCACCCTTTTTAAATAAGACCATCCTCAGACAAAAGGATATTCCCCTTTCTAATAATGCAAAATCCTATTGAAATAAAGGGTTCTAGTACAGCCCTGACTACCTCTGATTTACTTAGATAAGCATGTCCTATGCTTTCTAGGACCACAACTAAGCCCCAGTAGGGTAAGCACAGACCTTCCTTCTGGCCTTCTTTCTGTGCAGATCACTGAGAACAGAGATCTTTCTGCAAAGTCTTTTGTACTGGGCCATGAAAACCTGGCCAATCTGCCCAAATGCTAATAATTCCATGGTGTTTTTCAGAGTTACAAGAGTTGTCCTTAAACAAAATCTCACTTCATTTTCCCATTTTAGGCAGAAAGCCCAGAGCTAATTGAATGCATTCTCTCTCTTCTTCAGTGACTAAATGTAATGCTGATGTGTGCATATAATGTGGGAATCACGTTAATCATAGGCACACAGATTTCAAAGCCAAGAGTGCTGGATGTGATGACCTAGTCTGATCCACAGTGTAACACCAGGCATAGAATTTCTGTCAGTGATTTCTGCCTCAAGCCCATAATTTTGCACCTCAGTTCCCATCTGTATAAACTGAGCTGCAGCTTCCAGACACAGGGTTTGTTATGCCTCTCTCTGCTGCATAAAAGAGTTCTTTGTTCACAGAAACCTTCTACCACACTAAAGTCTTGTGGGTTCTGACCAAGCCACCTCTTCACCTTCTCTTTGCTATTATGAACAGATTAAGCCTCTTATATCTCTACCCCCAAGGTAAGGTTTCCAGACTTTGAATTATTCTGCAGAAAGACCACAGACCTAAGCTCTTGAAGATACGAAGCTCCTGCAATACAGGCTCTTCAGAGGTCACACAGTTAATCATTTAGAAATTAGCAATTTCAGCCTTCCAGTTGGGTCCACAGCCTTTGCTTTGAGTCCAAGCATGTGTGTTATGTTTTTCGTTCTGATATTTCTCAATTTATCCAGTAGAATATCCCTGTGCACAAAGTAAATTTTAAACGGATCTTAGCAGCTGCACATATGCAGGCCTGTGGTCCATATGCAGAGCAAGGGCTCAGAAACTCCCACTCATAATAAACACAGGGCTTAAACCAAAAGCAGTAATCAGTAAGAAAGATTTAAGCAATTAGGTGGGATATCACATGCAGTCTTGGCTGTTGTGGCTTAGGCTTACACTTTTAGTTTGTTCTGTTACTGCTGACCTGGTCCTTTAAAAAACCAAACTTGGCTGAAAGAGCTGCTCCCAGTATTTCCTGTTACCTTGCTTGACCTGCCATACTTGTACCCCCACCAAACGCCAGCTTGCCAAATGTGCTGCTCCTACAATTACTAGCAAAAACGCATGTAATCCATGTCAAACTAGCCCTAATTTTCATGGCAAGATTCCCAGGTTTTGCAGGAATCTGATGTGACAGAGAGATGTCAAGTAGTTCACAAACCCAAAAAAGAACTAACACTGTCAATGAGGAAATCAACAAATAATGCAGAATTCCTCTTACACTAGTACCTTAGTATTCATCTTGGAGAGATATATACAGATATACACATACACAGCTCCAGATTTCAAAATCCTTGCACATGATTGCATTGTTGAAGTCATTGTTTTTAAGAGAGCAAGTGAGATTTAGAAGATTAGCAGAGATGCTTACATGACATGTAAATCCTTGAAGATGTCTAAGATATTAAGCAGTCTGTAAGAGGTGCCTAACATCAGAGAGAAGCCAACAACAAAACCGTTATATAAATCACTCTAATCAAGCTAATGAAAATTGAAAGCTCACTTTTCAGAATAAATTTCAAGTGTTTGCTTCCCAATGTTTTTCCAGGTTTTTTTGTTTGCCAATTTCAAATATGGCTTCCATATTTTTTTAATAAGTGAGAAAGCTATTCACCCCAAGCCTCTTCGCAATATGCATCTGGTGCTACCTGTTTATAGTTACCATTTTTGTATTTTTAAACACTGGGAGCAGGAGGAGGACCTTGGCAAATAGGGCAAGCAAAACAACATCAAAATTTTTCACTAAAAACTGTTGTTAATTTTTTTCCCAACCAAATATATTGTTAAAAAATACTGTTCTTTCTTTCATTTTATCATTAAGAATCAATAGGCTGTAAATATAGCAAATCATACAATTTTAAGCTCTTATTTTGGGCTATCTGCAGACTCCAAAAATGTTTCAAGATTATTTTTATAGACAGTAAGACTAGACATGTCTTCTCTTCTATAAATGCTGGGAGTCTCAAGCCCCTTTCCATGGTAATAGACGGTCTAAATTTTTTACGTACTTTTGGCACTCTTACTATTTACTCCAAGTGTAACATTATTATTTTCCTGCAAAAGTCCGAGGCACTAAGTCCATTGCCTGATTCCATACTGAGTGTGAGGTAATGCCTCTGTCCACTGGTCAAGAAGAAGCTTAGGAACCAGAGAGCTGCCTTTTCAGCAGAGTTGAGTTGGTGTTTTCATTTTCAACATGCTTTGCACTAAACATCACTAAATCCCTTTCACTAACTCTGATCTTGTGATTTCTGCCATTGACAAGTAGAAGCAGAACCCAGCAGAGCAAAGTGATGTAGCATTAGGGTATTGTTTCAAAAGCAACATCTAAATGTGACGGCTGCTCCATTGTCTGGCTCTTTAAACCCAGCCTAGGATTTTCCTTATGGGACAGTGCTCCAGCAAAATAAATAATTGGGCTGCAGTCTAAACTCCAAAGCCCTCTATAAGATGTTATTGTGTTCCAGGCTCAGCAATAATAGGAGAGACATCACATTACAGCAGACATATACTTCTGCACTTTTGGAAAGATCAAAGCCTGCCTTGTCTGCAATAACTTTGGATAGATACAAGATGCTTTGACCCAGCAGGGTCTAAAACACAGTAGGGAGAAATGTCATCAACATCCTACAGAGTGATTTAAATTCCAATTTCTTCTTATTGCCTCACTGACTGAAAAGCCTGAAAAACAGCACACTTGCATGGCAGCTGGTAAGTACATCAGTGGTGGAGGGTTACAGCAAGTGGAGGAGGAAGCACCATAGAAAGGCTTATACCTCTAGGGGACCCTGGAAAATGGACATAGGAAAGAGGACACATGTTCAGGTTCGAAAGCTCAAAAAGGGCATGCTCCCCACATTTTCTATGCATCAGACTCAAAACCAAACTCTCCACCAAATCTTTTTTATTCTTATAAAATGACACAACTTGGGCAGAGGCCATTCAGTCCAAGAGAAGCAGCTGTCACCTGAGGCCAGATACTCCCCCAAGGAAATTTCTGTGCAGTCATTGGCCCTGCCTCTCTGTTATCTTCGAACAATGCCTACATACATTGAGGTAAGGGGCCTAATGTTTCCTTCATCTTCTTTGCATCTTCTGCCACTAGCTCTGACAGAAATTGAGTGAGAAGAAGGCATATACTAATTTTATCCCATTGTGGGGGTGAAGCCCAGGTCATGCTGGATGTCCTTCCCATCTGCCCCTTACAGCAGGGAGGGCTGTGATGCCAGCAGAGTCAGGGGCAAAGCTGAGCTGCTGCATTTTTTCATGGCACGACAAGGTTGTGACAGGCTGGACACACGGCCAAAGTGTGCACTGAGTCTCAGTGCCCTTTAAAATGTCACAATTCAACCTTTACAAGCAACCCTTAACTTCTGATTTGTCTCAGCTTGAACATACTGGCTTTGGACATGGAGGTGTTTCAAGAGCTCAGCACACACACTCCCCCGCCAGACATTGCTCCCTTGAAGGGATTGTCACAGTGCCTCCTGGGCTACTGTACTCCCAGAAGGGCTGCAGCTCCAGGGCAGTCAGTGCCCAGGACAGTGAGAGGGTCACAGCCCCAGGCTAAGAAGTGGGGGGCTGTCCGGGGGACTCTGGGCTGGCTGCCTGGCTACAGGCAGGGAGCAAGATGGACCTGGAGGGGGGTCCTGAGGGCTGCCAGCTTCCCCACAGGAAACCTTGGCTGCATTTTCTGCTTTGCTACGTGACGTTGTGTGGGCTGTAAATCAGGATGTTAATGCAGAAGCAGCGTGTGGTCCTGCACAGACAGAGGAGGAACTCAGCCTCTTCTTCCTCATTAGGGACAGTAATGCCTCTGGAAATTCAAGCACAGGATGATTGTAGCTTGCTCAAAGACACTGAGAAGTTAAGCAGGACATATGATTTAACACTTGTTTCTTCTTCTTTTGCCTCCAATCTGTTTCATTCAGGGTAGGGAATGCTCTCACACAATCTCACAGTGTTGGTCCTGCCTCACTGGGCAGCTAACTAGGTAGCTGACACGCGAGGTCTGGTTGCATTATATGTCTTCAGTCAATTCCTTTCACAACACCAGTTCAAAGGTGCAAAAATGTATGTACCACAGTGTATTCTTCCAAAGCATGAGATCTTGCTGCTGATTTGCTGCTCCCTGCTGAATACTTATAAAACATCAAATATGTTTCTCATGTAGCATTACATAATCAGTCATGGGCCCTTCAACTGAAACATACTGGACCTTCCATATTGCAGTTATCCCACCACAGCTGAGGTAATATTTCATCCAGCTCAACACACCAAACATCGCAGTCTTTCTTCAACGCTTACTGCAGTCACAGATAGAACTGAGTTACTTGAAGAAGAGTGATAATTGCAATTATATATAGTATTTCTCCTGCAGTATTTTCCCACTCTGTTGTGTGCTGGTGTGGCCTCACCTCAAGTCCTTTGTGCAGTTTTGGGCACCACAATATAAGAAAGATATTAGGCCATTGGAGAGCATCCAAGGGAGGACAATGAAGATGGTGAAGGGCCTTAAGGGGAAGCCGTATGAGGAGCAGCTGAGGGCACTTGGTCTATTCTGCTGGAGAAGAGAAGACTGATGGGAGATCTCATTGCAGTCTACAACTTCCTCAGGAGGGGAAGCAGAGAGGCAGGTGGTGACCTTTTCACTCTCATGATCAGTGACAGGACCAAGGAAATGTCCTGAAATTGTGTCAGGGGATGTTTAGCTTGGATATTAGAGAAAGGTTCTTCACCCAGAGGGTGGTTGAGCACTGGGAGAGGCTCCCCAGGGCAGTGGTCACAGCACCAAGCCTGACAGAGCTTGAGAAGTGTTTGGACAATGCTCTCAGGCACATGGTGTGACTCTTGGGGTGGTCCTATGCAGGTCCAGGAGTCGGCCTTTAATGACCTTCGTGGGTCCCTTCCAACTTCTGTGATCACTTCGGGTTCCAGTACAGAAAGGAATCCTGCTATGCTAGATGCCATACAAAACAAGAGCTAAATGCTGAGCTTTGCCACTCTACAAAAATAATATTCCAATTTGATATAGTAGAGTTACAGAAACAGGACCATTTGAGTCTACAACCACTCAGTGTTTTGATCTGGCCATATGAAATGGCTCCAGAGGAAGATACAGGAAAACACCTAAATGTGGGAAGGAGGTGGGGCAGGAGGGAAAATTAAAAGACAGATGATTGCAAATAGCTGAAACTAGTCAGAACTAATCAGAATTTGTATTGGTGGTGATACACAAAAGTTACAGTGGAAATGCAGTGAAATTTTGGAATCCCCTTTCTCCAGTTTTCATCTATTCAGACTTCTCATAAACCTCCTAAGAGCAATAATTCTATAATCCCTAGACAGCCATTGCTCAACTATTCTTACAGCTAGAAAGATTTTGGGAGGTTTTTTTCTGCCTTTCTTAAAGATCTAGTGTAAGTCTTTGCTGAACTTTGGCCAATTTCTCCTTGCTTTCCCCCATCTTGACCTGTAGAACTGATCACTGTCCTATCTGCAAAAGCCTCGAAAATGTCTGAACACCATCGTATTTCCTACCTCTGCTCCTGCCGTGTTCTTTTTCATAGACTAAACAAAACAGATTCTCTCAGCCTTTGCTCATAGCTTGTGTTCTATAAACCTCTTATCACTTTTGTTGCTCCAATAGTGACTCTTTCTTGTTCGTCTGTGTCTTACTGACATAAGATAGAGAAGCCTGTCAGGGTGTGGGATAGACTTACAAGAAAGGAGAGCACTTAGACTGTAAGAAATACAGCAAAATAAACATTGGCATTAGAGTAGCAGGAGTTATTCCATACTGCCAGAGATTGATTAAGTGAGACCAAATATATTGCTTCTACCTTTGGTTTCTTCTGGAGTGGGAGTAGATGGGAGAGGCTGAAACAGTCAGTGCTGCATCAACTCATGCTTTCACAAAAAGGTCATTATTAAGACAGCTCTTCCCCTGTCTCTGGACAGCAGTCAGTGCCCTCTCAGTGGAAAAGCTGAAGTGGGGGAACCTGTGGCTTGGAAGCTTTAGTGGCACTGAAAAGCTTTTGTCTCCTGCTGACAAAGCAGCAACAGGATGGTATCAGATCACAGACACACACAGACCCCAAGAAGCAAAGGTATAGCCAAAAAGCATGTCCAAGCTGTGCAAAGGAACATGGTGGAAATGTCCTTCAAGCTGGTGTCTGCTGTGCTGGTTCTGGAATAGGAGTACTGTTGTCTCACATAACTTTGTAGCTAAAAAAATAATAATAAAAAAAAGCTCAGCCCACAGAGGATGGTCCTTGTGCAGCTTTTCATCCTCATCTAGTGTAGGACTGGTTTATGTTTATTTGCAGGTGATGTGTTTGGAGGGTAGGGTTAATCAAAAGGTTTGTAGCAGAATGGAGCCCCTGTAGCTTGATTATCAGCCAGTCCAAAGGCCATCAAATCCCTTATTTTTTTTCTGGGCTCTGAACTGAGTTTTTTGTTTGGCACTGTCTCACACTGTGGTGGACCCCAGCTGCAAAGCAGCTTACCTCCCTCCCTCATTTTCCCCTTCCAGAAAAATCACAGGGATGCACATACTTCTGCCCCCTTCTGTGAGAGTGTGGGAGTTCACTGGGTCCCTTGCTGGAGCCATCCATCAGCATCAGCTTTCAGAAGGAAAGGCTGACAACCTTTCACAAAACAGGTTGGAAAGGCCTGAGAAATTGAGGAGGGGTGGGGCGAATTTTTCCTTTAAGTCCTAAAGGAAAGTTGGAGCCCGCAGTTTCTTATAATTTTATTTTATTCAACCTTTACTATGGGAAATAAGGAAGGGGAAAGTTAGAGTTCTCTGGAATAGGCTCAGATCCAAACTATGCTGCTGAGAAAAGGAAAAATAGCCAGAAGAGCCACATGCATAAATAGACAGCTAATTCCACCAATTCTTTGCTTCACCAAACCATTCCCCACCCTGTACACCTCAATTACCGCCTCACCCATACCCTTTTCAGCTGGTGTTTGTGCTTTGTTGCTCCTCCAGTATTTCCAGGGGCTCACACCCTGATTCTCTGTCCCCCCCCCTCCTCCCGATTTTCTTAATCATTTACACCAGATTAAAGAATTAGTGGAAAATTATCAGGTCAATAGCCAGAGCTTCAGCTAATGGAAGTCAATCATCCACCATCCATGTTAGCAAGGGGGTCTCTCTGACTGCACACCACGGGATGAGATACAGCAAGAGAACCCTGCAATCCTTCTCTAACTCATCTTGGCTAGTCTAGACACACACCAGCACTGTCCTGCATGTCCCTTCACCTTCTCTCTCAATACCCTGTTTCTCACTGACTCCTCTGCAGCTCCTGTCATCTCCAGCAGCATTTTTAAGAGGCCTGTCCCCTCAAATCTTCATCCCACAGAAGACCTCAGACCACAGACCTCTTCTGTGCAAGAGTGACAGGGGGAGGAGGGTGTTCTTCAGGTCCTCTCCATGCTTTGATCTCACTCTGAGGAAGAATTTCAGACCCAAAAAAATTATCTGTGCTGCAGAAGCCCACATGGTAAATATCCTGTTGTGGCCCAGCCTACATTACTAACCTAGATCCCTTGTAAGAGATTTAAAACAGAAAAACAAAACCCAAAACAAAATACCCCAAAATCCCCAAACAAATAAACCAAAAAACCTAAAAACAAAACAAACAAAAAAAAAACACCTCAAAACCACCAAACAAAAACCAACCAACCAACCTGCCAAAAAATCATATTTAAAAAAAAACAAAAACAAAAACAAAAAACCAAGAGCAAAAAGCGATAGGAAAAGGAGGGGTTAATTTAAACCAGAACTTAAGTAATAATATTATCACAAAACAGATATGTCTATTCCTCTGGAATCTCTGGTCTTAAGAATTTACAGATGGAAAATATGGACAACCTTCTGCATATTATTTTTCCCAGTGCACTTTACTTGGCAGCTCAAAACCTTATAGCAGGAGGAATGGCTGTAGAATTTCAGGGATCAGTTCAAAGCCTTGTGCTGCAGCAGATCATCTGGTGCTTGACCTATACACAAACTAAAAGCCTTGGGAAGAACTCCACCCTGGAACTTCTAGCTCCTTTAAAATCAAGATCTGTGTGAGCACTGTGCACATGCACATTGCATCTAAAACACACACAGGAGTTCAGATCCTAACAGGAATTAGGACCCCAATTGATCTCCTCCATGTGCAATAGCAGCAACAAGCTGAAGTGCTTAAAAATACCCTGCTCATTGGTAAAATGCAAGTTCAAGTTACAGCTCAGGTGAATGACTTATGTGTAAGGCCTTTCGCTGATGTTTCAGTTATGACACAGTAATTAACAGGTTAGAGACAATCTGAAGCACACCCAGTTCTGGCAGCTCAATTGGCCTGAGATAATAAGGTAAGTGGTGATAACCTCACCACCTGTCTGAAGCAGAAGGTGCCTCAGTCTCCTCCACAGGGACAAATTGAATTTGGTCTCTGCATTCCACCTTGCCCCAGCGCTCTTGCCTAGCCGGGGAACAAGTGTTTCCGAGGGCATTGTTTATGATGTGCAGGTTGAGAACATCTCCATGTGCAGTGGAAGCTCTGAATCAGCTCGGGGCCCACGTGGTCCGTGCGCACACCGCCCGCCCCGCTCCCCAGAGCTGGGGATCACACATGACACTCACTCAGCCAAGACACGTCGTGTTTATCTGCCCTCCTGAGCCAGCGCTCCACTCCTGCCAACAGCCATTCTTGTTTATTCTATATCTGTCTGCCTTTCCTGGCACCCCCTGTTGTAGCATCTCAGAGCCAGCAAGGCGCAAGCAGTTGGATGGATCGACTGGTTTTGTTCAGGTGCCCAAATAGCCAGTGGGTGGGTAATGGATTTTGGTCAAAAGCCATGCTAAGACAGTTCTGAAAAGGAAGGCTTGATGGCAAACTACAGAACTCGAAGTGCCCAGTCTCTAATTAGATGAATTTAAACAAATGAAAAATCTTTAAAAAAAATTTCCTTGGGCATTGGAGAAGTTCAGATCACGCTGGGATTTCAGGATTTACACTGTGACTCATCCTAGGTGACACGCTATTTTTCACTTACTTTCCTCAGCAACAATCACTTGATGTTTTAGGATAAACATCTGTCAGGAAACAGATCATATCCTATAGGAACAGAAGGAGGAAACTAAGCTTTGTTCATGAAATGCTAAGAATGTATTTTTAATGACAGAGGCCTGGGGCAGTTTCCCATAATTAGTTTACAGGAGTATGTCAGAAAGGCTCTGGCAGGCTGCACAGTGCTCATAAATCTGCACTATTGTAAAGTGTTCCAGGGTCCCTTCAAAGGGACTGGACCAGAGGCAAAAATAGCGGGATACCCTTCATGTGGTAATCCCAGCCTCTGCGTACTGGGAAGTATCGGAAATCTTAATGAGGAATCCGCTCCCTGGAGAATTTTACCTCTAATCTACACCAAAGAGAAGGGAGGGGAGAATAAATAAACATATGGGCTCATAGTCTTTAACAGATCCAAAATGGACTTTCAGAGTCTTTAATGTTTCTTCACTGCTGACCAGTTATGACCCTGTAGACAAAAGTAGTCAATATATTCTTAATTAGAAATAAGGCCAAGCTCCCAGGCAAGTTTAAATGCATCTCCACTGCTGTCACCTGAACTTTCTCCAAGCGAATTCTTCCAGTAGTGTATCAGGTAACATGGAAGGCAAGATGTATTTTCTGCCAGCATGTAGGAGAGGTGGTATGTTTAAGATTCAGAAAGAGAAACCTGCTTCAGTGAGACAGAGTCACCCTCAAACCGGCTCAGAGCACTGGGAAGCTGTTTGAATATGAGAAAGGCAGCAGCTGCCTGTGTGCCCAGGAGGGAGAGGTGGGCTTCATGTCCAGTGAGGTACCTCCAGAAAAGACTGCAGTTGTCCAGTGGACTTGTGGAAATGGTTTCCCATGAAGATGAAAACACTCATATAGCAAATTTAAAACAACAATTTCGCATTCATTTCTCTTGATTTTTCTTACAAACCCTGGAGGTGTTGTACAGACAGCCTGATGAATATCAATGCTCCACTGGTAGGTATCACAACAATAATGGAGAAACCTACATTTGTTTGTTTGTTTACCCCTAGAGAAGAAGGCAGTGCCAGTAGTTATTGCTGACCATCCTTACAACCCCACAACATGCTTTCTTTGCTTGCCTCCCACAAAGCCATGAAAACATTTCCTTATTCTCTGCATGTGGTTTCTACAGACTGAAGATAAACTCTGAGCAAGTTAAGAACGAAGAAGGAGTAAAACTGAAACAATAATACTAAGAAAGATAGCAGTACTTATTAGCTCCTTGAAGCCTTCTATTCAAGCATCTTAAGGCACTGCACATAGCCCTGACACCCTGGTGTTGAAAGGTAAGAGCTATTGCCCTTTTCAAAGCAAGGACCTCTAAGCCAGAAAATGAAATGCAGTCTCCTGACATGCAGATCTGTGTTTTAAACTAGAAATTGATGATTGTGTGAAAAGGTTGTGTGATACCCAAGCCTGCATGTTAAAACTGAGAGAGCTACATGTTCCAAAACAGGGGCATCTCCATGAGAAATCTCCTTTCCAAACTATTTAAGAAATTTAAACCTTATCTCGGAACAGGGAGAGCAAAGCTTGCCATTTTAGATCATGTAAAAGAACATACGACTTTAACTCCATTCTGAAGTGTTTATTCAGAAGTAACACAGCCTGTGCACCAGACCACACTAAGAAGAGTCCTTTATCTTTCATTCCTATAGAAGTTGACTTAGCTCTATCAGTAAGAGAGTTTGCAACCATCCCATTGATTTGGCAGACTAGAGAAGCTTTACATGAGGTTACATGAGCTAGACCAGGTTAGACAATACAATCTGCTCTTTCTCCGTCCACTTGTTCCTTCCATAAAATGAAAACACTTTCATACAGAGCTTGAAAGTTACAGAAGAAAAAAACAAACTGAAACGCAGTGAAACCATCAACCAGATCATTTTAACAGTCTATAGACTGAAGGATGCCAAGATCTGATGCCAAAGGCAATGCCTGTTGAAGGCATTTATCTTTCAAACAAATGATTTCTCTTTCAATCTTAGTTGAAGAAATCAATTGTCCAATATTTTGCATTTATACTATGACAACTAAAACTGAAGCTGGAACCTAAGCAGCCCCAGTGAATCATTTATTTCTCATCATTTAATTCTCATTACACTGGGAATGGCAGGGCCCAGCTGGGAAAGGCAATCAGCTACCTTCTCACCAGCTGGCAACAGTCGAGGACAAAGTGCACGAAGTGAGTGAGTGCTTCACTTCAGACACTTGAATGAAGTAATGTTTTACAGTGCTAATGTAAATACAGTTCAATGGAGAGGATGCTGGCAGGAAGCCACAGCAAGGACATAAATTCATGGTGCTGGAAGATCAGTTTGGCTTGGTCTGCTCAAGTAGTTCACAAAGCAATCCAGCATTTTGTATAAATAAACTTTTTACCCCGGTAGTAAACCAAGAGAAGGGCTGGATTTTCAATAAGATATCATGATTCAACAGATGGTTCCATTTCCTTCACAACTCACCCTTGCCCTGAAAAAGAACAAGTAAAATGAAAGAGGTTCTCAGATATGTCTAAGTTATTTCAGCTAACCAGTTCAATCAAACAGTGTACAGAGCAAATGAGAAGCTACTCTCTTCTTGCTCATTCTCACTTGCATTGCTCAAGGTGCTAATTGACACTGTCCCAAACTAGGAGATTTGGACTATGAATATGTATCTTTAGTGACTGCTCTCAAAGTGTTCCTCCAAAGAGGAGCCACAGAATCTTCTTGGATTATTGATTACTGGCCTTTTGCAGCCTTCCCATTTGCCTCTTACAATCTCTTTATAAAGACATTAAGTCTTACAAATGCTTGGGAACCCTGTAGAATCTGTTTCTACTGACAGGAACACCTCTGGAGGTGGATGATGTCTGTAAGCATCTGTTCTAACTGGCATCTGCAAATATTCTGATGAATGCAGTCTCAACCCAGTGAAAACAGCACAGAAGGCTTTCACCTTTTTTTTATGTCCCTGGTAAATCAAGTAGCTGTATTTTCCATCATCAGTAATGATGCCACATATTCAGTGTTAACTCAATGAAGGTACTCAGTTTACCTCACTGCCTGCAGGCTGCTATTGAATTTTGAGTTTCAAGAGGTGTAGGGCTATCCTTTGCACTCTTTCCATTTCCTTCTTCCTTCCTTCAGCTTGAACCTGTGCAGTGGCTGATATAAGTATTCACTATATTTTTGCTCCCTCCCCTGAACATTTCTGCTTATGTTGATATTTTTGAGGATTTTTTTTTTTTAATGGTTAGCTTTGTTCTTTCACAGTCTTTCAACTAAGCTGGAATCACAACCCTCAAACCACCCCACCTTTAATTAGAGAATGACTGCCAGAAAAACTATCTGTAGCCACGAAGGCTGCATATTTTAACAAAATGTACCTACAAATTCCTTTTTCCTGCTCTGGTTTTTGAGGACAAAACCAAATTCCCTCTTCTCAAACCATCTGGGACCACAAAGCTCCATCAACAGGACCCATCCCAGTACCTTACATATATTACAGCCTTCCCTGGGGCAACAGGGTCCCTCACACAGCTATGTATATAATGTTCAGATACTGAGGAAAATATAACAAGCTGTTACTGTACAGAGGACACCAGCAATTAAGCATGCTGTGCCTGGGATCACACCTGGGGATGACTGAGCTCAAGAGGAAGTCTGTGGGTGTACCTTCTGTGCTTACATGTGGAATTCACATAGTGCAGTACACAGTCCTTGTCCTCATCCTTGACTCTAATCCTCCTCCGGACCTATAAAGTCTCCATGAAGATCAATGCAGACTTCACAGTCCAAGACCTGGTCCAAACAAATTTAAGCTCTTTCTGTAGTCAGTTGTTTAGGCCAGCTCTCCAACATGCTCATTCCTTTCCTCATCAAAACTTCTAATTTTCTAATAGCTGGGACTCAAACTCTGACTTGAAGGGTCAGGTTTCTCACGTCCAGGACTGTCATTGCCACCTCAGATATGTCATGCTGACATCAGGTGCTGCAGGCATCCATTTAAGACCTGGCCACTGCCAAAATGCAAATGCAATAGTCGAAGAGCAGCAATGCAGTCATTCATAGGCAAGTTTAAACTGCAAACCCCCAGCCAGGGCAGGCAGAGAGAAAAGAAGGGGGGTCATATCCTACAGAAGAAAGGGAGAGATGACAACATATTCAGGAACAATGGCACATGTGAAGAGTTAGAACAGTAGTACATATAGAGCTACTTTTAAAACCAATGGGAAAAGCCAAGTAGAAAGGAAAGTGCTGAGGAGGGAAAGTTTAGTGATGAGTTGCAATTTGTATCGTCCATCCTGCCATCAGCCAGTGTGTTTATGCTCTGGTGGGCAAGGCCATGCTCTCTCAGTCCACTTGGCTTGGGTGAGCCTACAAGTTGCTGCCTGGCTTTAAAGCCTGCCCTCTGCTCTCCCTGCTGCTTTCCTAATGTGATTTTGGATCTTTGTTCTGTTTGGTTCTCCTTTAATATGCACAGCTGCCTGCCAGGCTTGCTAAACTATAAAAACCTTCCCTGACATCAGGGCTGCATAGTCACTGCTATCCTTGCAACATGCTCAGTAAATGGGAGCAGGACAGTTTTGGGTTTTTTAACAAACCCACAGCTAACACTGTAGCATTTTATGGGATGGAAAAGCTGCATTAATGGGAATTCTATATTTTGTCACTAAGAACAGAAAAGGCAGAAATACACAGATGAGGTGATGAGAGGCCCACTAGTAGCAGCAACAGAAAAAACACATTAAAAAAAATGAATCATACATTCCAGAGTTAAAAATATGCATTGCCCTAAGACTGGCTGCTTTAACATGGCATTATGGGAATTTATAGGCCATTCCATAGGCCGTTTTAGAATTAAAATTATAGAACTTGTGTCATATCCAAGGTAATACACAATAATGCAGGATCATCCACATGTTTGTTCATATACTTTTCACCTCTTCTGCATAGTTTCCTTGACTAGAAGAGCTAATGAGAGATAAACCCACTTTCAAGAACAGCAGGTCTGCGTCCATGTCCTGTGCAGACTAAAAGGGAGTAGGAGTTGACACTGTTGAAATCTATTCCAAATAGAAGGAATGACACTGAAATGTTCTACAGTCTTTGTTTCCATATTTGCAAACTGCGGCTCACAAAAGACTGCCATGAGGCATAGGCTGTATTTCAAAAGTGCCTTGCAAAGGCTTACATATTGCTAAATGTCAGCTTCCAGTTTAGGATCTCAAATAGGAAATAATAGATATAGACAACATTATCCTCCAAGATAGGCCACAATGTGTGAAAGAGGAAAAAACCCACAGCATTGCCACAATATCTCCTTTGTGAATGGCGCGACAGGGACTGAGGCTTGTATTTATATGAGTCTGTACAGATCCACATATAAACACTGGCCTGAGATGGGTCAGTGAATGTACTAAATGAAGGCACCATGGCATTGTTCTGCATTGTCTCACTCGATTCTAATAAAAACACTTAGCAATGCCTACACTGATGTATTTCTGACCTGTTAGATAGTGTGTTATTACACTTGCTTCCTGGAATAACAGATAGGAAACCTACCTTCTACAGACATGGACCTGTGGTCAGAGATTTTAGGAGTAAAATAGGCTTATTGCACAAACCGCACTTCTAGTTATTGCTGCGTTGCACACACCCTCATAACTTCTGTTCAAACTACAGGCTGCCTTCTAGAGGGCACCAGTATTTAGCATGGATGATAGAGAATCCCCCTGGTCTGAATGTGTTCATCTTTCCCCCGTGTACACACGGAGTGGAAAGCTTTAACTACCATCTTTCCCCCTACGAGTGAGTATGGCCTGCACTGGGTGCTGCTGAGAAAAGAGAGTATCCCTTAATCACACAGCCCTCCAGCTGTAGAGTCAGCTAGAGAGAAGGATGAGGGAAGAGATGTCTGGTTTGGATTAAGGGATTGTTCCAAAACTTTCTGTTCAATGCAAAAAACACACCACCAAACGTTTGTGCTGTGAAACGGCCAGAACCCGTTAACAGGGACAGGAGGGGAAGAATTTAGTAGATGAAAAGTAGCTTCTTGTTATGTCCTGTCCAAGCATGGCAAATGGATAACCAGAGTAAGAATTATCATTAGAAAGGGGGAGAAATAAGTTACAAACTTGTCACAGGATAATAAGGGCTCCATCTTTCCTGAGAATTATTACATTTTTCAAGCATAAGGTTGTCATTAATATTTTTTTGGTAAGTAGATAAAAAAAGAAGTCCCAAAGTAAAAAAATTCAGCAAGAATTCAACACTTTCCAAAATACTAAAGTTTGAAAAAATATGGGGAAAAAATAATCTGTGGATTTCTAGACAGCTGAAGATTATAGAAGAAGGTTATTGGGTTTTCTGTAACTTTGTATCACTCTTTCCCCCTGTCATTCCTCAGAGCTTTATAAATCTTGGATGCTTGCTATGTAGCAGGCTCATCAAATGGGGAACTCATCAGTAAATTCTCAGCAAGGCTTCCATTTTAATAGGCCTATGATTAAGGGAAGGGTATTTTAATTCACCCTAAAGGAGCACCAGTATAATTTACATGCTATACTTATTTGAGGGTTATTTTTCCATGAAACATAAATGGAAGTAGGGAGTTTTTTAATGAATACTAAAAGCAGAAGGACATTTGTATATCACGAAGCCTCATGCCAAGACCTAAAGCTGGGCTAGAACTGTGAGTGAAACCCTGACTTCAATACTGCATGAGAACCAGTTATTTCTTCAGTGGACAATGTATTGTTTTTTCATTTAGAATAAACTAACAGTTCAGATCCTATGGATCAAATACTTCTATCTGTCGGTCTAATTGGCCCTGCTGTTACACACAAACAATTCTCTCCTTGCAAAGCCATTGGCCGTTCAATGCAGTGCAATAAAACCAAAGAAAAGCAGTATCCTGAGTGCCTCTGAGGCATGCCCATGTGGCACTAGATGGCGATGCGAAACAGTTACGGTACAGTTTAGTGGCAAACCACAAGGCTGATAAGGTTGCGTAATAGGCTATTGTGTTACCGTGCAGCGCCCCGGAGAACTTGTTTACATTTATGAGTACCAGCTCCCATCTCTTTTAAGCCTGTTTAACTCATTTTTTGAATAAACTGAGAGAATCAACACATCGGAATCATTTGTTTTCTTTCTCTACCGCAGCCCCTACGTGCTACTCCTGCCAAGTGTAGCAACACACTCATTCATACCAAGCTAATCCACCGAAACCAGGGATAGTGGCAAAGCTGGGGCTGTTTCCATACTGACTATGGCCCTAACTTTGAAACTCTATCAGGCACATTTCTAATGTCAAGCAGCCAATTCGTTCACTGCCTTCCCTTAAAGCTTGTGGTGTAGCTGATTTTCTAAAAATTATATGTGGGCGGGCTATGTCTATTAATAATTGAGATTTGTTAATGGAATCCTAACGTTTCCCACTTATCTCAACCAGGGCTCTCAGCTGAATTTAGCTCCCAACTACAACTGCCCTGCCCCTTTCCTCCCAGGTCTGTGTTCAGTTCCAGCTGTGTAGCTGCACCAGAGGTATTAGAATTGGCAGATATGAAAGGGGAGAACAATTTGGTTGTGCCTTTACAGTTTAGCTAACGATTCTGCTGATGATGTGTGAGCCTAGGAGAGCCCAGCTCCCTCCCTGAGAACTGTGCCTGTCCTGCAGAGCCAGCAGGCTCATGTTTACACAGGGTCAAGTCACACCTGAAGCTTGGGTGGGCATTTCCTACTTTCCTTCTTTCTACATGGGATGTGTGCATGTACCAAATACTATCCAGACCTGGAATGCCAGATTGAGATGGAGTGGATACAAAAGACCAATACAGTCATCTAGGACTTACTCCCTTGCCAACAAGATATCCTCTAGCGCTTTGCCTAGCTCAGATTAAAGTGACTCAGGCACCATGTGTTCTTGCTGTCTCCCTTGGAAAGTTACTTCCAAAGTTTTATTACATCTCTTCCTTACCCTCATAAGCTTCACCCTAGACTTGCTTTTGACCAGAGATGCCATCACTCTAGTCTTCCCAGGAGAAAATACCCTGCTCTCTGATTCTTCATGTCACAGGCCAGTGACTGGTCATTTGTCCAAGCTTCATGTATCTACTTCTTTCACTACCTCCTCCTAAATCAGTCTCTCAGTCTCTCAATCACTTGTGCTGTTCTTCTCAAAGAAAATGAAATCTCTCCCTCTATAAATAGTTCTGGTGTGTGTTGCAGTCTGCTGCTGATCTTTCCATTACCAAAATTTCTTGACATTTTATAGCCCACCATCTGGCTGTGCATGATGGCATGCAGATGTTAGTCATGCAAATGTCTGACATTTTTGGCTACCAGTACAGCAATAAAGAAATATTTCTCTAACACAAAAACTTGAGATCTTGCCTTAAATGAACTAAGTAATGAAAGGCTGGTTCTGTACTGAGTTCCCTTTGCTTCTTGCTGTTGATGAATAAAATCACGTTTTGCCACTTATGTTTGGGAAAAAAAATGTTCATTCTTCTCCTTCATATTGTTTCTTAAAATCCCCTAAAACCTCTTCTTTGCTAAGATGCCCCCACACCACTGCCACTTGCCACAATTGACATAACTTTGGCCACTGGTGCACTACCATGATGGCCTGGCACTCCTGCTTCCATACTCTCATTGTCCCTTGGGATCCTGCATCCATCTATCCACCTTGTCTCAACAGAGATTACAATTTCCCTGATGTCCCAGATTTTTGATTGCAGGTACAATAGCATTGCAGCCACACATAGGCTACTGATAGCCACTATGGATGAAATCATACAACCTTAGTCCTTACAGGACAGTTAACAAGAATAAGGCTTTATCAGATGTAACTGTATTTTCAAGGGTGAGGTTAAGGACAAATAGGTTTGGAGTGTTGGTCACAGTTTTAGCACTGCACACTATTAGCAATAGATATTTGCAGACAGTTTGTTTTGAAGGGGGGTGAGGGGGCATTAGTGGACATGTGAAACCAGTACTTTTCAGCAGGCAGTTTTTGATAAATTGCAATGTTGTTAGTCCATAATAGGATTGGGTTCCTTCCTCTGTTTGCTTTTTGGTTTTTGTGGTTTTTCCCCTCTGGAAGGATTAACAACTATAATACTATTAACTCAAGTGAAAATCAGAGAAGGAAGTCTGAGGAGAAGGAAGAAAATGGAGTGGGAAGGAAATGGAGTGGGTTTCTGATCATCTCCTTTGCATCCTCCAGAGATATGACAGATCCCAAATGGTTTGGGAGAGCATGGATATGTGCCGTCATGCTTCTGGAGATTAGAAAATCATTAATTATGGGAGGTAAAGAGAGTTGGCTACTTCATAAGTATTTGCATCATGTGACCATTTAACATCAATCACCTCAGTAGAAAGGATGATAAAGAGAACTGGAGGTCCAAATATAGTGGCATTTCCAAGAGCAGTAGATGTGTTGTGCCAGATACTTTCACAGCTGAAGGTGGTATCAGTGTAAATTAGACTTCCCTATTCCAAAGAGGCAACTTTCAAACATAACTGCAAGAAATAAGGTATCTAAATCATGTTTTGCCCACGCCTACATTATTGTACCTTACTTGGTACTTAAGACAATCTCCTCTTGGTAGACAGTGATTTTCAGTTCCTTGGTCTCCATTTTGATTGCACAGATACACATATACACTCATAAAATTTTGCTTTTGACTAAACCATGTCTGCTATATCTTGACTCTCCCAGTGCTGATACACATGAGTAAACAGCTTTAACAGTTCTGGTCACTTGTGTGTTAAATTTCCATTGCTACTGGAAAAATCCCAAGTCACCTCCCTTTGGTGAAAGCAGGAGTTTGCTATAGTAATCATGGAAAAAATAACAACATCCAGACAAGAAAACTTGGACCAATTATTTCACCTGGGATCTCTTTCACCACATATTTACTCTCATTTCTTTCTCTCTCCTCTTTAATTTTTGGAAAGCTGTGGTCTCTCTTAACTTTTCAGCTTAATTGTATCCTATAAATATGAGCAAAATCCAAGAGTCTTCACTGAACACAGGAACTTTGCCATTGATTTCAAGGCAGCTGGGCTCCATATATCAGGATCACATGTAGCTTTACATATAAGACTGCCTTTAACACGAAGATAAGAAAGCAAAACCAGCAATGGAAATATCAGTCCTTGCCATGTATTTCTCTGATGAAATTTGTTATACAGATTTTCCTCACCTTTTTCTTCTTTTAGGAGATTTTGATTTGTCAGGGAGTTTTTATGATTAACGTAACTCTCTAAGGTGAGGTTACAGGGAAATAAATGCACTTCTTTTGGTATTCCAAATCTGCTCAGGTCTCCTGACACTGTTTCTCGAGTGACTTAGCCCATTCATTGGACAGCAATGTTGACAGCATTGGACTGCTTTATTTCATGCATTTAGACAGAACCTGCCTGGACTAGAAAGTCATTCCCTAATCATAAAATATATACAGAGGTACCAAACTCAACAGTAAGAACTAACTGCACTATAGTAGCACTTGTGCTTCCAGTACACAGGCACTAACATGCTCCATTAGCAGCCCACAGCAATGACCTATTGGAGAAGGGCAGTGAGAGTTTGGAGAAGGGCAGTGAGAGTTTGTCTCTGAATGCTTAAAAATAGGAATACACATGGTGTCTGTATATTGTAAGGGAATCCCATAAAAAAAACCAACCTTGAAATGCTATCTATTCTATAGCCAATCCAATGTTTCATTTCAGATGTGAGCCTCTACAGGGGTATAATCCAAGAACAGCAGCAATATATTAATAAAACATGCTTCGACCGCATTTTTTCTGGCAGATAGTACTTTTGCACTGTAGCCCAAAATATATAATGAAATCCAGATCTCACTAGTTGCTGGAATGTCCTTTGTCAATAACTGTGAAAAATGTCTCTTACCCTGCAGTGAAAAATCGAGCTGTGGAATTTATGTGCATAAGTTCTTCCACCCTTAAAAAGTACTTTTTTATCCTAAATGAAAATACACTGATTGTGCATGGCAGAGACTACTCCCTACCTCTGCTGTATGTCCTAACCCCTTCTGCACCAATTTTTTTATGTGAATTTATTGTCTGTGAAACAGACCAGGTCAGCAACCTCAAAACCAGAGATTTTCTGTTACTGTTTGATTAAAAAGTAGTACCAGCATTACCAAACAGGAAAGACATGCATATGTACATCTTCTTAATGTGAGACACTCTCAGGGACCAGGATCCTTTTCTATTGTTTACTTTTTTCTGCTAGGGAAATCACCAGGATTCAAGTGTATTGTTAATTTTTGGCATGGTGGGAACCTATCCACATGGCACCACAGTTCAGTTCCAACCTGAGGTGAGATTTTGTTAAGACCTTAAAAACACAACAAAACTCCCCATTCCCAATCATTTGGACCAATCTTGTGACTTCCCACAACACATTTCTCCTTCTTCATGTTATTAGTTGAAAGGACCAGAGTAGCCAGCATTGTTGTATTGCCAGCTGCTGGCCACTCACCATCGTCTCATGAATTATGGTTTAAGAACCAGCTGCCTACATCATTCTGTGCATACTTCTGCTTCCAGAAGCAGCACAGGGAGGTCACAGGTTTTATGTCCCTGTAGTCTGGTAGAATGATGACATTAGCCAGATTAGCCATTCTCCCCTTTTTCCAAGTTAGTAGGTTTTGCCCCTACACAGCCATAGCAGGGAAACAAAATTCTGCAAGGAAACAGGAAGATCTGTATTCACCAGCCAAAGAGTATATTCAGAAGGATGGCATGGGCCTTTCCAAAGCAAATTAAGCCCCTTAAAGGAGGCTGTAGATCTTCATGCCACTCTAAATGATCTCATAGCTTTTGATTTGATTCTCTAAATACTTGAGTTTAAGCAAGTACTTGTCCGTTTCTTTTCTGTCTCTCAGTGTGCTTCTCCAAGGTTTGGGTAGTAAACACTGGTGCTGAAACTAATTCAAGGAAAAAACTAAAGAGCCCTGGGTTTCCAACTACTTGTGCTCCTTTTCTCCAATTTTATGACTCCACCTACAGACATCCAGCCTGTGGAGCACCTGACAGAGCACCCACTGCAATGGGTCCCCCCCTGCTCTGCCACCCACCAAGGAAAGATTCCAAAAGTGTCTGTCAGAGAAGATCTAGCTCAGGACAAAGGAGATGAGAGAGGGACAAACATTGCCACTGAGTGACACATCATTAACCTGTCCAAACGAGGGACAGAGAAAAGAGTGACTCCACTGAAGACTGAATGCTGTAATGTGCCTGATAGCATATAAGTAAAGAGAAGGGCCGTGAGTGCTTGCAAGTGAGCATAAACAGCCTGAAAAAAAGAGTGGTATGTTATCTGCAAACGATATTTCCTGCTGTCACTTTCAGGCTCAAATTGTCTTCAGTTTGACCTGAAGTAAACGGATATAAATGTTAAATTCTCATTCTACATCAGTCTTTTGCCTTGCCTTGCCTTGCCTCCACAGAGTCATGCAAGCAGCAAAGTGAGGTGGTATTTCAGTATATGCTGAATTGTTTTTCTGACTTAAAACCATCAGAGAATTTGAATCTTCTCTATTGACTGCTAATGAATGTTAGACAAGAATGTGTGCAGCCATGTAACCAGTAATTTCTTATATTCATCCCCAAAGCATTCTGACACATAGGCTCTGAGAGTAATCACTGTGCACAGCCCTGTTTTGGAATACTCTTCTATTGCTGAACTGTAGCACAATCTGTTTTTTAAACATGATCCTCCTCCATTCCTACCCCTTCAATTTCATAATCAAAACAAGTCTTTGAAAAAAAACCCAAACAAATAAACCAACATTTTTTAAATTTAAATTACAGGGTGCAAGAAAAGATTTGTAAGCCAGGATATTTTAGGACAGATAATGAGACCCACAAATATGTAAGGAACAATCCCAGCTGAACCAGTGGGCTCTGTTTTCTGGCAGAATCTCACTGAAGTTCTTCTACCAGTGTAGAGGAGAGCTGGATCTTCCCTGGTGAGTGAATGAACTGATTGTATTGCAGGACAATTTCTACTTGATCTTATTCCAAGTGTGCAAAGCCATAAGTGATTGCATTTGGACAAAACAGCTGTCAAAGAGATCAGACCTGAGAGCTCTGCATTAAGAAACCAAGTCCTAGTATTTGTGCAAAGAGAGAAGTTGCATAAGCACCAGCTTCCATCCTGCTTAAATGTGCTTTGTACCACAACGTGGGGCCACAAGAGCCAGGAGACAATTCCCCCTCTTGTTCAGAGAGGCTCAGCTGCCTTTGTCTGGCAGTCCCCCAGACAAAGGGAGAAGTACAAAGAAAGCACAACTAGAGAAAGGACGTGGCACAGATCAGTGTTCAGACCTGTGCTAGCATAAAGCCCTCTGCTGCAGAGGTGTGAAAATGAGATGAGAATCCAAGCTCTTTGCAGCTGGTGACTTCATTGCTGAGGCCAAATTCATTTAGCTGTGCAGGCATGTGACTTGGGAGCCGTAACTCATGGTAACTTCATGGGACAGTCTTCAACATCAGCATTATGAGATGACTGTAGTACAGCTTCCCAGTGCAGCTATACTGCTGAAAGAGAGGGATGTTGTGCCCACTGACTGATGATTTGAGCTAATGAAGTCTCGTTTTCCTTATCATCTTGCAAACTTATCATCTGGTGACTGTCTGTCCATAACTATTCCAAGGCTTTCTGTGGCTTTCTGAATGCTACACCTCAGCAGCTGTATCATGAGAGACCACTTGCAGTCCACTGCAGTGGCTTTATCAGTCCCACCAGCCTGTGGCTAGGTAACACCACTTTCAAGGCCAGCAGATGGCAATCTTTGTATTCATTTGCTCTCATGTACAACACTTTCATCTTAGTCTACATAACAGCAGTTGCATCAGTCAGTTTGGTATAGAACTTGTGTCAATCCTGGCCAGAAGATGTTCTGTTCTCCCTGGCTGATGTTTCCATCCCAGATGTCAACCAGATGTAGAACAATAAATGGGTATATGTGAGAGCCTTCCTCTCACCAGGAAGCTCTGTAAACTGGACAAGCAGAGGTGCTAAAGTCAAGGTCAGCTTGAGCGTAGGCCAATAATAACATCCAGACATCAGAATTTCCCTGCATCTCAACTATAGCCTGAACCTTTGGGACTGCAACCCAAAAGCTTACCCTCAGTTTAAGACATTTAATCTTAACATTTATAATATTTATTTTTAAAGCCTGAGTCACATTGCCATCACCAGTTTCTAAGCAACACTCTTGAGGACTCCACAGAAAAATGTATGTTTTAAAAGTGAAGACTCAAGCAAGGCCAACCTATTTATCAAAAGCACCTTTCTATTTTAGGAGCTTGATCAGACTAACCAGGCACTGCTCTTTTTATTATGGGTCACTGCTTCTGCAAGCCTCCCTGTACTGACTCCCTTTCCTGCTTACATACAGGGGGCTGCAGCACAGTTCCCCTGTTTACACTACTAGTTGTTATTTCCCCAGCTGCTGGCTGGGTTATGACCCCAGTCAGATTACTAATAATAGCCTCTTTCCCTCTCAGGAAAGCAAAGAGCTGGGTCCAAGAAACCTGTCCCTTCTTAGAGCATCAACAATGTGTGGCTTCACAGGATTCAGGCTCTGGCGCTCTCTACTCTAATAACCCCCCACCGGCATCAGCAGGGGACCCTACACCTGTTTATCTGGCTCCCGGCTTCCCAGCACGGTACCAAGCAGGCAATGCCAGTTTTCCTAAGCCCCTTGCCTCCTTTCACCTTCCCTGGAAGCAGTTTCTCCCACACTCCCTGGAGAACTGCCTGGAAATGTATTTAAAAGAAAAGCTTTCCCCATTTGCTCCTCTGGCTGTTTCGTTCTTGCTGCTGCCTTATTTTTCCAGGTTATGTAGGACTGAGAAAGAATCCTAGTTCAGGACACTGAAAGTTGACTTTCCTATTAATTCTTTGGCTGCTAAAATAGTGTAGTTGTGTTCACAGCCCTTGACACATATGATGTATTTAATTCTGATTTCTAATACAGAGTCTAGAAAGACTCACAGCACTGTCATCCTTAAACAAATATATAATTTCCCTTTGTGGCCATAGCATTAACTTTCAGTTCCTTCTTAAAAGCACTGTGAAGGGCACAGGGTTTGTACATTGCATTCCACCTTTCTTAAATTGCTCATTTCAGTTCAGTGGTCTATAGAACTCATTTCCATAAGTCTCTACAGAGCTGTATTTTTCAGAGATGGGTGTCATTTTGATCTCAGATTTTCCATGTCGATGTGTCCAGAGGGATTTCATTCCATCCTTTTGTGATTATTTCAGGTCCAGCCAAAAAGGTTTCTTAGAGCTCTGATTTGACTAAGCCACCGAAAACCACCACATTCTTAGGAAATTATCTCTGGGGTTAACTGAGATCATTATTAAAAATTTCAAGTAATTGCAATTACTTAAAGTCAGCATTTAGCAAGGTTTAATCCCTAATCATTGGTTATCCTTCTGCCTTCCTCTGCTGGATTAAAAAGCAATTTATTTGCAGATGTCTCATTCCTGTGTATGGCTGAGAAGATCATGACCAACATGTGGCTGTGCCTTCCACATAGTTATTTCCCCACTCCCCTTTCAAAAGGATCGTATCCAGCCATCAGGTCACTTATTGAACCCTTTGCAATCCTTTTGAAAAGCCTGAGGTGTACAGCATAAATCACATTTTTAACACTACATATGACTTCCCTACTTCTCACTGAGCTGCTGCCAGGCTTTCTTGCTGCAAAATCACACCAAAAGTTTATTTCTAGTGGCTTATATGCTGTGACCTTTAAGTCTCTTACTGAATAGTTGCCTTCTAGAATATTGTTCTTTATCTTACACATGCTTTATGCATTTATTTGTTCTTCTTGCTGTATGACCTTGAAGTGGCCTTTTAAAATACATGTTCCTTGATGGCCTGTATAAATTATTTACTTTTATTGACTTTCTAAGAAATTCTAATGCCAAATATTTCCAGCAGTCATTTCAAGTTTATTCCTCACCTGGGATAAAGGTACTAACAAACATCAGCCTCGAAAATAATCCCCATGGTTCCATATCTTGTGTGCTAGTCTCTCCCTGCAACTGCCTTACAATCTCTCTTTTTCACTGATCTGCCACACGTTGATACATTTAAGGCAGATTGTGTAGCATGCTACGTCTTTAGTCAGGTTGGGAAAGCAAAGCAAAGTCCACAAAAAAACTACTTTAGCATATCTATAATTGGATAGGATAAACAGCAAAGCTAATATGGAAATCTCTTCCTTTCCTCTTCTGTCATCATGGATTGAGTGTGTTTTCCTTGGCATCATTAGACTTGTGCAGACAAGTGATGTTTTGCCTCTCTATGGTTTTAAATTATTACAAAACCAAATAAAATTGAGGTAATTTAATTTTTTAATTAATTTACCTCAAATTAAATACTTGGCTTCAGCATTGTAGGATCACTTCTTTTTTAAATCTTTGTAATAAAACTGGATGAAAGATTGAAATAAAAACCTAATTTTTAATTATAGTTTCTTTAAAATGTCACTGTGAAATGATGTAATTTTTAAAGACATTTTTTGACTTGTCAAGATTAATAAACAAGCAGACCTGACACTAATTTAGTAGAAAACGTTACCCACCGCTGCTCCACAGAACTGCAGTTTTGTGATCCTTGTGAGAGGTACAGTCCCTTTACCTCCCAGTGGATGTAGGATATGATATTCTGGGAGAGGCTGAGCGTTTTTGCCCTCGTGTTAATGTGAGCTCAGGCATTCAGCATCCTCCCCTACCTCCAGGGCAAACCACAGGCCACAGAACCCAAACTGTAGACACATATTAGCAAAACCACTACTAATGTTTATCAATGCATTAGAAAACTGAAAGCAAAAATGAAGAAAATAAGAAAAAAGAGAAATGAAAGGAAATTTTTTTCCTTGAAACATTAATTTCAAGGGAAGTAGGTGTACCTTCACCCTCAGCCAATATAACAAAGGTCAAATCCAACGTGTTATTACAGAAGTGTAACAGCATCTCTGTAAATAAGCAAACCCCTGGAAAACAGTAAAAGTAGTATTAAGGTCTTGGGTATTTTTAGGTGTTATCCATCAACTAAAATTAAGTGGTGTTTTACACTGAAGGCACACTGAAGCCAGTGTGAATTAGCTAAAGACCAGGTGTTGGCAGCATAGTTGTGCCAGTTTACGTCAGCTCAATAGAATGGTGTCATTTACACCAAGAAGGGAGAGCAAAGGACATGACCCTTCCTTTACTCTTGTCTCTGTAGGTATTTTTGTAACTTTTCTCTTTTTTTTTTTCACTGCTGGTGCACATTCATGGGAAATACATATAACCCTAATTTCAGTACAATAGTAAACAACCTGATCTCTTTTAAAACTACAACTTAACAAACAACTATGCCCATATGATGTTTGCAGGAAAGAATACACTGACATCTATAAAGACCTGAAAGAGAAATTGGTTGAAAAGTGACGGGAAATTGGATTTCACTGAGGAACTCCCAGAAAGCAATAAAAAACAAGGAAAGGGGGAGCAGGAGGCAGAAATCACGAGGTTAAAAATCAGTTTAAACACCAGAGATGTTACTGATATTGATGGAGAAACACACTTCTCACAAGACTATTTTATATCCAGACTGTGTCTGTTAAATGGGAGGAAAGAGAAAGCCGAGGCTGGAGAACACCAGGGAGCTGGGATGCGTGAAGGAAAGAGTTAAGGCTGGAGTCACCCTCTCTGAAGTGCTCTGTGATGCTGTGCAGTGTTTCAGCCCCCAGAGCCTTCCTCCTCCTCCCTCCCTGTGTCGGAGTGGGGAGGAGGCGGGTTCTGCTGAGCTGTTAAATCCTGAGTGAAGTTTCCCCCATTTCCAGTGGCCACCGTTGTCTGAGGCTGGTTCGGAGCAGGGCTGGGGTTGCCCTGACATTTCTGGGACCACGGCCAGCCAAGAAGAAAAAAAGACGAGTGTTTTTCAATTTGCTTTTGTCAAAGTGTGGAGAAAGGGGAAAGGGAAGCGTCCTTTCTTTTTTTTTCATCATCACATTCCTGTGTTTTTCTTCAGCCTGGAAAATATATTAGTGCTGGTGCTTTCCTCTCTGCAAACAAAGGAGCTAAACGGGACTGAGGAAGCAAGGATTGGGAAAGAGGCTTGGGAAGTATAAAACTGAAAGACTTGGAGCAGCCAGGAGTTCCCTTTTCTTAAATGAAATCCCTGCCTGTGTGGGTAACCGGCACAGCAAAAACCCAGACCTGCAGGTAAATGGAGAAGCAGAGATCACAAAGGAAATTTCTGCTAACCTCATCCTGTTTGTCAAGAAGGTGAAGAAGAAAGTTGAAAGATACACAAGACAGGCTCTGGGACCTGTTGGGCTGCTGAAAGATAAATCACTGAGCAGCAGCAAAGCTGTATGGTCTCCTTTTAAAGGAAAAAGACGTGAAACCTCATCTCTGGAAGGGGAACTTCCCTGAGAGTGTAAGTTTCAAGTCAACTTCTTGGCTTTCTGCTGTAGGTACTGGACCCTTTCTCTGTGTGTCTTTGCATGTGTGTATAGTGAAAGCATGAGAGAGACAGAGAGGGAGAAGGATGCAGATCACAGTGTCCTTTTGGATAGAAAGTGTCGTGTTACAGAAGGATGATCTCATTTTTTCATAAAATTGTGCTTTTCAAAAAATAACCATAAAATGTACAAAGCCACTAGGGCAGGACTGAGGTGTGATCAGCACTTATAAATCACAAAAACTAGCCAGCCTGTGCTTTGCTTTTGTTAACACTTGTGCAAGATATCATCATACTGTTAACAGCTAACTTTTTCTCTTTCTCCTCCCCCCTCACACAGATTGCACAATGAACTGGAGGCCAGCTCTCAGCCTAGCCCTGCTGTGGGCAGCATGGCTAGTGTGTGGCTCTGAGAAGGCAGAGAGGCTAGCAGAGAGAGGGAGCCATGGAGTTAGGAAAGTGCCCCTGGCTTACAGGACTTCAAGCAGTGTCCTGAGAAGGTCTGGAGCATCCCTGAGGAATTCAAATCCTCAACACCCTGTCTCCAAGAGGGATTCTTCAGCACCTCCAAAGCCACCTGCCAATCTCCCACAAAGGGAAGCACGTTCCCAGGCCAAGGGCACGGGGACCAGAATGAGATGGGTACAGAGACTCACAGCTGCAGCCAAATACTCCAAGTCTGAGATGATTAAGGATGAAGGGATATCCTCTGCCTCACAGTCACGAGTGGTACGTTTCCCTTCAGGGTCGAGTTCCCCCAATGTCCTGGCCAGCTTTGCAGGGAAAAATCGGGTGTGGGTCATTTCTGCCCCCCATGCCTCTGAGGGCTACTACCGTCTCATGATGAGCCTGCTGAAAAATGATGTTTACTGTGAACTGGCTGAGAGGCATATCCAGCAGATTGTGTTGTTCCATGAAGAAGGAGAAGAAGGGGGAAAAGTTAGAAGGATAACCAATGAAGGAAAAATCCTGGAACAGCCACTGGATCCTGCCCTCATCCCTAAGCTCATGAGCTTTCTGAAACTGGAGAAAGGGAAATTTGGCATGGTACTGTTGAAGAAAACTCTGCAGGTGGAGGAAAGATATCCTTATCCAGTCAGGCTAGAGGCCATGTACGAAGTCATTGATCAGAACCCCATCAGAAAAATTGAGAAGATGAGACAGAAGGGCTTTATCCAGACTTGCAAAGCAGCTGGGGTAGAGGGACAAGTAGTTGAGGAAGGCAATAATGGAGGCAGCACCAACCCTACCCCTGACGGTGAACATGTCCAGGTGTCAGCAAAGAAGGAGGAGCCAAGGAAGAGCAATAATCAGCCAACAAGGACCAAAACAATGAAGAAACCAATGACAACTACAGTGGCCACTCCTTTGCCTACAGTAAGGACCACTACCCTCCCCTCCACCACCACAACTACTCGTGCCACCACCCGTGCAGTGACAACAGCTACCCGGTCTACAACAACAACTACACCCCTCCCCACCACACAGAGGACCTGGACCACAAAATCACATTCCACCACAGAGTACCACAGGCTGCCAGTAGCTCCTGATGCCACCACTCCACGAGTCACGGCCTCTGAGGACTTCTACTCTCCTGTGTGGAAAGCAAACCGCAGGGACCGGCAGCGCAGCCACCCGGAGAAACAACCGGCAGCCACACGGAAACCAAACAAAGCTGCCCGCTATGAGAGTTTCACAGAAGTCCCAACAGCTCCCTCAGAGCACTACACAAAGGCAAGTGCAGGTAGAGTTAAAGATAACCGAACAGACAGAAAGGACTATAACCATAGGGACCTGAATGTCACACCAGGACAACACAAACCAACTAAGACTAAACCACCAAAAAAGAAGGTCCAAGAAAAGATACTGAGTAATGAATATGAAGATAAATATGACGCAAGCAAGCCTGCTAGTTCCCACTTAGAGGAACAGTTTGCAGCAGGAAATATTCCCCCCAAAAAAGGAAAAGAATCAAAGAAGCATGAGCGCATGGATAAACCTGAGAAGAAGAAGAAGAAGGACAGACATGACAAGCAGCAGAAGAGTGAGAAGCAGTCCAAGAAGGACAAAGCTGAGAAGAAGAGCAAGCAGGACAAGGACCGCAGCAAGAAGAACAAGAAGGGGAGCAGGACTGAGAATGAGGATTTCCCCAAGCCCAATAAGAAGCCTTTCCTACAGCCTCCCAGGAAATCAGCAACCAACCTCCTGGAATATTTTGAAGGCAAAAGACGGCTCATTGTAAGTAACCTGTTCATCTGAATCTTCTTACCTAAGTGAAGTCACATCTCCCTCCTAGTAGGAATATGTGGAACTGTAAGTTTATAGTGGTTTTGTATTACTCTTTTTTGGTGCTTTTGTTTAAGAGGTAAAATATCTAGACCCAAATGACCACTTTCAACATGGAAGGTTTTGCAGCCTCATATTAGAAATTTTACATGCAGTAAGTTAGCCAGAAATTAGGCTGAAACCTCTTTCCAGTCATTTCCATGAGCCACCATATAGCCATCAGATTATCTTGTTTCCAGTGGATATGTGGGTGTCAGGATCTGTATCATTATGATCAATAAAATGAGGTTCCAGTGTGGATTACATCCATTCATCGCTTTCGGGTACTTGCCAATGTTACCACATTTCAATGCTCAGCATGTCCTGCCAGCTGGCACACCTGCTTCATATTGGTGCTGGTGTCCTAAAACTGGAAGCAAGCCAGGTGGTTTGGCAATACTAGTGCATGTCTGACTGAGGATATGCACAAAGGCTTGTGATCAGACGCCCTGAGGGATAAGGAATTTGGGATTAAGATCTGATGGGAATTTGGCATTCAGATCCCCTAGGCATCTTCAGAGATCCTGAGCAAATTTTGTTTTGTTTTGTTTTGTTTTCTCTGCTGTTTTTATTAAACTGTAACACTCCAGTAAATTTTCAGGCCTGAGAACTTT
Source organism: Scytalopus superciliaris (assembly GCA_013400415.1). Taxonomy (NCBI): domain Eukaryota; kingdom Metazoa; phylum Chordata; class Aves; order Passeriformes; family Rhinocryptidae; genus Scytalopus; species Scytalopus superciliaris. The sequence goes on along the minus strand of VXBX01000818.1, from coordinate 191,597 downwards.
AGCATGCTCTGGAGTTACTTGTCCCCGGGTTTAAGAGTGTTGTATGTTTTTCCAGCTACTTATCACAAAACCCACTTTACCTGGGACAGGAAATGGTTTTAGTTGTAGTACAAATGCTTTTTCTGGCAGATGGCACATATCCTGAAAAACAGTTCTTTAAAAATATTGTTGTGGAAGCTGGTTTCTTGCAATTATTCTACTGCAAGCTGGTCTGTTTCACAGTTATTGTCTGATAGTGTCACAAACATACCTTTGACTTTCATACTCCATATTCCAATACAAATAGCTAAGATGCCAAGTTAAGATGCCAAGCTAAGATTTCAACCATTGGAATTTAATTAATCATTCTGCTGCTGAACAGAAGGCAACTTTCTTCTCCTCCTCCCCATTTTTCCAGCTGTAGGGCTAGCACTGGAAGTGGGAAAAAAGCCATACATTTGAAACATTTGAACTTGACTGAATTTTGCAAATAATGTCTCTCAGTTACTTGCAAATTTATATTTACTCAAATCAAAAGCTCTGAGATAGAAATTGTGCAGAAGTTTGAATCTTTGAAATCTGTTCTCAATATTGTGGCTTCCAAGAATATGTGTAGCATTAGGACAAATAAAAACAAACTTGAAACAAAAGAGCCAAAAGCAAAGCTCGCAGCTGTCAGGCTGCTAATTCATTACAACACCACAGTCCTGGCAACTTAAATGGTTGTCTGAAATTTGAACCTTCTGATATTAGGCCACCTCTCAGCTGGATCTCCAAGAAAAGAGTTGCACAATCTCAGGTTATCAGGCCAAAACTCACTGAAGACTAATGATTATGCCACGCTGCACTTCACTTTTCCAGAACCTAAAACCATCCTCAACGTGTTTACTCTGAAGTTTCTTGGAGAAAAGGTCTGATTTGGTTATTAGTAAAAGCAATGTTTGAACTCTATCTCTTTGCCATGCATGGCACATGTGGGAAGAAAGAACTACTCAAGATTCTTTGAACCCACACGTGTGCCCGTTTGCATCCCCTCCTATCAAACTGTTCAGTTCCTTTGGGGTTAGTCCTGCAGTCAGATGAATTCTGTCATCCATGAGTCTTTAAACTCCCCCTCTAGAGTATTAAACCACACTGCTGCAGACGTGGCTCTACCCAAGCTGTTCCCTGTTGCTTTTGCATCTCTCAGGTGCTTTAATAGACTGGTTTCCAAGGACATTGTTTCAGTCCTTTTTCAAAGGTCTTTTGAGAGGGACAGGGGTTTTTAAGTTCTAGATCATTAAGGATTTAAGATTTCAGTGTGAATTTCAAACATCCAGAATTTTGACAGCTATTCTGGGTTAAGTTCAATTAATGACAATTATAGGTCCCAGGTGCAGAAACTGAAAAAAACATATGTATTGGTTTTGACTCCTGCAGCCCCATCTATAGTGTGGTTTTTATTGCAGTCTTACTGAGAAGTTTTGGCTTAGTAAGTTTAGATTTCTTGTTTATTTCCCTGTGGTGATGAAATGCTGACTGACAGTTTATAAATAACACTCCATTTATACCCACATGCATATGCACACACACACACACGTGCATGCAAACATGGGCCATGAAGATGATCTCAGGGCTGGAGCACTTCTCCTATGGAGACAGGCTGAGACAGTTGGGGTTGTTCAGCCTGGAGAGGAGAAGGCTCAGGGAAACCTTATAGCAGCCTTCCAGTATGTAAAGGGAGCGTATAAAGAAGAGGGAGAGTGGAAGTTGTGGATACCCCACCCTGGAAGTGCTCAAGGCCAGATTAGGTGGGGTTTTGAGCCACCTGGTTCAGAGGAAGGTGCCTCTGCCCGTGGCAGAGGGGTTGGAACGAGGTGATCCTGAAGGTCCCTTCCAACCTAACCTTTCTGTGATTCTGTGATGCAGATGCAGATAGATACAATGTATAGAATGCCTGCGTAAAGACAGTCCTGGCACAAGGCTTTGGTTTGAAGTTTTCCTTGCCTCTTAAGTGTTCCCTGCTTTGTTCTACAAGGTTTGATGAAGCAGATGAAATTCAGACCTGCCTCTGCTTTCCAGTTTATGACCTCCAAAACTAGAAGGACAATGCAAAACCAATGGTCTGATTTTGATCTCAGTCCTCAAATCCTTTTCATGACCTTTTTTTTTTTTTTCATTTGAAGCATTTCTATGCCATTTAAAAGCAATATGTTACATGCTTATAGCCCAGAAATTATATCCTCTTTGTATCTGACTCTCACTCACCTTCATGTCCCAATGCTGCAGTTATGCCAGGGGCCTTTGCATAAATGAGAGACAGATCTTATAAGCCCAGAAAAGTCTTTTACATTTCAGTACATTGATGAACCGGATTTATAAAGACTGCATAATAAAAACTAGCCTCCAGGCCCTACAAACTTCAGAAGGCAACTAGAAAATTATTTTACCTGTTACAGACTAAAGCATAAATTTGCAATTGAAGGATTCTGGTGATTATTTGTGACCTCAAGCCATAGAATTTGGATCCAGATTCCAGCACCCTTTGTGTTTGGGGGATCACTGGCAGGTGCTTGATTGCAGTGCATGGCTGCTAGTTAGAAGAATGACATTGTTAGAGCTGCAGCATCCCTAGCCACCTTCTGCTGGAAACTGCTGCACAGGACCACACACCTTCCCTGGGATATTTGCATCTCAGTCACCAATAGAGGATCTAAGTTGGGTATTTTAAATTTTTTAAAAGTTAAATCTTTGAAATTCTTACAAGGTAAACTGTAGATATTTTTGTACTTCTGTTGTAATTCTTCTTCTTCTCCCCCCATAGCTGTGTCTTCTAGCAAATATAAGACCCATAAGACATCAAAGTGGCTTGGAACAAACAAAAGCTAAATCAGCCATTTCCAGATGAGGTCACAGTGGCCTTAGTCTTCAAGATCTTCTTATATGGACATCAGTTACATAAGTATTCAGTCACCCCTTGACAGTCAAAACAGTCACCAGGAGCCCTGCCTGGACCATGGGATAAGGCCAGAGTAGCTGCCATGTTCCCAGTGCTCCCACTGTGAGTGAGTAGCAGGAATCCTAGATTCATGGCATCAGTGAAGGCTGTGAGGGACATCTGGTAGGACTGGCAGGGCAAGGAATAATAGAAGAGTACATGGTTTTCTGTAAAATCCAGTGATATTTCTCCTACCAGAATTGTGGAGAGAGAGTGGAGGAGCTGTTGCAACCAGATGGACATGCTTCCAAAAGTTTTCCTATGGCTAATTAAACACCTTTGGGTTAGGCCTGGGCCTGAAGGTACACTCCAAACACAAATAAATGACAGCTTTACGGGGAAAAGAGCCCAGTATGCAAACACTGACTAGTTCTCCTTTAGTAAAATACTCATCTGCTTCATTCCTTATACTAAACAAGCTCTTTTGTCTCTGCCACCAACCAGCTGATCACAACCCCCAAGGCGGACAACACCATGTATGTACAGCAGCGAGATGAATATCTGGAGAGCTTCTGCAAGATGGCCACGAGGAAGATCTCAGTCATTACTATTTTTGGCAGCATGAACAACAGCAGCATGAAAATTGACCACTTCCAGCTAGGTTCTCTTTTTTTTAAATAATTTCTTTACATCTCATGGGCACAATATAGACATCAAGGGAAGAAATCTCCTCAGCTTGGGTCAAAATCTAAGCAGGATCAGTTTTTGTGGTCCAGTTGACTTTCAAACCTATTCCTCCTCCTTCCATGCTAACTACCTCACTTTTGTATTTACGTAAATGTCTCTGGTATTTTCTATGTTTAGGTTCCCAGTGCTGTAACTTGAGGGCTTTCAGCTTTCTTTGTGGGAATTCTTAAAGCCAGTGGAAGAGTAAAATGGCAGGGAAAAAAATGAGATTAGGGTATGTGACAGAAAGAGGAAGTTAGGCTCAGCTCTACCAATATCCTGAATACCAACCTCAGTCCAACTGAAAGACTGCCCTAACACAATGCCCTCCTGCCATTGTTTTTTGCATGATGTCAGACATGGGTGGCTAGTTACTGGCTAGCAAGATTTAAATGCTGCTTAAAGAAACTGGCTGTTGTCATGAAGGAGAGGAGATTGAGGGCAGGAAATGCTGAAGGTAACTGTTTTAGAGTATATTCAAGACTTGTTCCAAGTTAATCCCATTTTGAATTTCAACATCATTATCTTCCTATTGCCATATAATACTTTCTCATGCCTTTGCACCTCTCATAGTGTCCTGAAATGCTTCACTTTTCAGGAGCATGCACTGGTCAAACTCAGGACAGAGTAGCATGCTAGTTAGAACCCTTGCCATGAGTTCCTTTTTTTCCCAAGATCAGCCCCCACAGCCAGGGGAGGTGCAGGTGCACTTTCCTCTCTGTGTTGCTAAATAGGTATTACTTTTAGAAGGTTTCAACCACAGCCTCTAGGTATGGACCACCTTAAAAAATTTGCACCGGTATACCTAATATTTACAGGTTTACCATTTGAAGCCCTAGCACCCCTCTTTCCCTGTGAAGCATGAATACCCATCACTGTGACTGCATCTTGCTGGCCCTTGCAAAGAGGTTCACCTCATTGGAGTCAGAGGCTTTGGAGGCACTGTAAGTCAGACTATGCAGGACCTGCACAGTACCTCGTTCAGACATATTTAGTGCCACCTTCTTTACATACAGAGTTCTCATACAGACAGGGCACACTGGAGATCCATTACTCTTAGGCAGCTTTGAAATAACTGCTGTCAGTGTTCAGGTCCTGGGGAAGCACCCACCAAAGTCAGTGAGAACCTCTCCTTTCATAACTACAGTGTTTGACTTCAGGTCCCAGTCCAGCAAAGCGCTTAAGCTTAGGTGTCTCAAATCATGTGAACTATCTCATTGCTGTCTGCATCTAAAGATTAACAGCACTGTGAATGCTTTACTGAACAAAGCCGGAGAAATACCAATATTCTACAATTCTATTCTACAAATAGAATAAAAGCTGCTAGTTCTGCTTATGGGTCCACCACATTTTTCCTCTCAAAGTTCATCTTGTTTTACCAAACTTTGGGGAAAGATGTATGACAGAAAGAAAGCTCAGGACCACACCAGCTCCAGGGTGTTGCAGGTATATGTTGCATATAACTGGCCAGAAGATCACGGATTTATGTCTGGCTTCCAGCTGTGCCTCTGCTACTCTCAGAGGGGCAGGACCTAGGAGGGGACCTAACCTTGCATTCCAGTGAGTCACAAACCCTGCCAGACTGTCCATTTGTGCACCTCCATGACAAATCTGGAGCAGGATGGGATTTTCCACATCAGGCCAAGGTTACTCAAGGACACATTTTGTGTTCCTAGACCCATCTGCCTGTCAGTGGACTGTTTAGGATTATATTTAGCTCTAGTCTGCCTAATAAACAGATATTCACTCTGACATAGACCATACTCTTTCAGACTGTTCCAAACTTAACCTACAACTTTTCCCAAACCACAGAAGTGTATATAACAGCTGAATTCTCACAGGAGAAATTAAATTGTTGAAGAAAATCAGGAGACTTAGAAGGGTATAGGTTAAGCCTTACAAGAAGTTCACCTCATCATTTTGCTCAAAGCACCAAATCCTGAGCTTTTTAGAAAGTTTAAATACTATAAACATCTTTCTATTCTATCTCTCCTTCTCTTCTACCCTTCCTGCTTCAATGGCCTCTTCAAGGCTCATTCTCTGTCACCAGAGGAGCAAAAGCTCTAAGAAACATTTTGTTCACAGCATGTATGCTATAGTGAGATGACTGGGCACCCAGTGCGATGAGGTCTGCTCAGACTGCTGCATCTTGGGACTGTAATACAAATGACAACAGCAGAAGAGTCCACAGAAAAGACTTTTCACTTGAAATTTCAAACACATTTAGAACTAGTGAATGAAAGAGCTCATTGACACTGGCCAAGATCAGCTCATAGTGAAACCAAAGAGTATTTCCCAGTTTCCCACTGGAATGACACAAAAGCTGAGTGTCACTTCTAAAGAGTAACTCATCTTCCCAGCCTGTCTGGCTGCCAGAGATGTATGGAGAAACATTTCCACACTCTTTCAGTGACCTTTCCAGAAAAAGCAAAGAGAGCGAGAACTTCGCAGGTCGCAGCAGACAGTCTCAGCTCCTGTGGGTCATCATGCTGAACCCAAATGGCCTTTATGAGGTGGAGGTCAGGGACAAGTAGTGAATTGGAGAGAGGCAATTGGATTAACTTCTTTTTTTTTTTTTTTCCCCTCCATAGAAATCACTTCCAAGTTTGAAAGGCAGGCTAGGCTTTGTGGCTTTATTTTTCTGCTTGAAACATTTTTCTGTATCACTCCCTGTAATATAAGTTTCTTCTTTTTATCGTAAGTTTTGAAAGAAAATCTCCTAACACTGACACTAAAGTGTTAACTTCATATGTTTTATCTAGAGTTTAAATCAGAAGGGTGCCATGGGTTGGTTGGTCCAAGGTACTGCTGTGCAGCTGTTTTCCATCACATTTCACAATAACCATTTTTGCATTATTCTACCTCCATCTAGGCCATGATTTTTTGGTCTATGTTTTACTGGTCATGCTTGCCATTAGTAATACGTAAATCTCACTTATGAATGAATGAAAACTCACTGATACATGATTTACATATGTTCTATGAAATGAATAACCAACTAGCACATCCAGCAACCCGTCCAATGGAAAACTGATAACACTGCCTGTTAATTCTTTACAAAACTTTCAACTGAGGTACATATAACCATAAAACCCCATATATATTACATCTATAACTTGATTAGTATAACCAAATTTTAAGACTTGCTTTTTTCCTGTAAGAAGTGGGTTCAAGGTGTGAAACCTAAAGGTCAGATTCTGATTCAGACATTTCCTGAATTTTAATTCAGAAGTTTCATTCAGTCTGTACACAGATTGGACCTACTACAAAATTTGAAACAGATCATTATGCTCCCTAATGGCTATGGATGTTTAAAAAAATAGATGATTAAAAAATTAGTTAGAATGCTTTGTTGTATAATGAATCAAATATTTTCTGTTGCTGTGTGCTCAACTTCTATCATTTAATCTCACCTCTATTTGCTGGTGAGTAACCATGGAGCAGGGGACTGGAAAGTCGTATCTCTGGATTTTACCTCTTGATCACCCATTGTGTGCCTGACTTCAAGCAGGTCACTTAAGCCATGGCTGGGATTCCTAAGAGAGAATATGAATATTAATATCCATAGTGGTGTCATGGACAAGTGATGTCTGCAGGGAGCTCTTGAGTGCCTTTGTGTGGGATTTAGCCTGTCTCTAGCTTTCCAGGCCCACAGTTGCAGATGGAGGCTTGTTCCAGCACTTGCAGCTGTGTAGGGCTGTGCTGGATGCTGCAGTTGAGGCTGAGCCAGTGACACAGAGGCTTTCAAGACTTGACCCCAATACACCCCATGGGAAGTAAGGAACTTCAGAATCTTCCCAGGCTTGTCTTCAAATCTCTGTCTTCAGAAGTCTTTTGCTCCTCAAACATTCATGAATGTTCTCTTAGGATGGAGCACTGAGTAGGTACAAACTGTTCTCAAAATTAAGTTTTTGCTGTCAGGGTGCTAGAATAGAAAATGGACATCAGCAAACAGATGGAGGAGGGAGTGCCAAAGCAGGGTATATAGAGAGCTATGCTGCTAGGACTGCAGCATTCAAAATACATTAAACAGTTACTGGTTTCTTGTAGTCACTAAACCTTGCCATGTAATTTTTTAAGACTGGCAAGGTTAATTCCAGTGTTCTGGGCAACCTCAAGCTGTTCTAGCTATACTTTACTGACCTAAATTATCTATGCTGTTTCATTTGCACATGGTGCACATGGTCAAAATTTCTGTTTTCTATTCCAGAACTAGCTGCATTTCAGGAGCTGGTGAAAAGATTAGTACATGTGTATACATGAATGAGATAATGCAAAAAAAAATTTGAAAGATCTTCTCAGGAAACAGCAAGATTTTTCAAAAGAATGTAGAAGTGTTAAATATTGAAGTGCACGTGCCCTAAGATAGGATGGTTTTCAAAGAATATTGGGATTGAAAACTGGACAGTTAAAAGCCACAATGCCATACTGATAATTTTTGATATCTTGACTATGCAGCAGGAAAAGGCAAAAGGGAAATTAATTTCCCCCGTCTTTTAAGTTTGAAATTAAAGGCAGAGTGCTATGTGATTCCACAACTATTTTTATTTCTCCTCTGTCTCCCATTAAGATAATGAAAAGCCCATGAAAGTGATAGAGGATGAAGATCTTGTGGACCAGCAGCTCATCAGCGAGTTGAGGAAAGAATATGGGATGACCTACAATGACTTCTTCATGGTGCTGACAGACACTGACATGAAGGTCAAGGTGAGGGTTTCAGCTCTTAAAAGAAAATGCATTGGAAAAAATGTGGAAAAAAAAAGAAGAAAAATTTGAGGAAATTACATTACAGCCTTTCATGTGAGGTACATATGAGACTGATGCAGGACTTGGTCATTGCTGGAGGACAAGAAAAACAACAGCAAGAAATTTTCAGGAATTAGGTAGCTATCTTCACTTCCTGCATTTAGGGGATTTCAGGAATTGTGGGTTTCTGCTGGGATGGTGAGGAATGGGAACCCAGCTGACAGGGGTTTTAATGTAGTACCTGGCATCCTAAAACATGCAGTTTGGCCACTCAAGGGGATGACAGCACCTTGCATATGGACAGTCCTCTAGCTGAATGGCCTTTACACAAGAATATAATGATAATTTTTTTGCCTGCAATGTCTTGGCCTTATCACATTGGGCAAATACTGAAAATATGCCACTTCCAAAGGGCAGTGTGACTGCAAAAACAGTAACATTCTCCATGGTTTCTAATCTGTTTTAGAACTGCTTGAATCTCTATATCCTACAGTGCTGTGATACATGCAGAAAGGCTGCTAATATGAGCATCCTTATATCCGGGGTTTTTTCTTAACAGCAATACTATGAAGTACCCATAGCAATGAAGTCCGTGTTTGATTTGATCGACACCTTCCAGTCACGAATTAAAGACATGGAAAGACAGAAAAAAGAGGGCATTGTCTGCAAGGAAGATAAGAAGCAATCCCTTGAGAGCTTCTTATCCAGGTATTATCTTCTGTTCTTATCTGCTGCTAGTTCTACTGATTATTGTCTTACAGAAAAAATACCCATGCAACTATTTCTGTGATTTTTAAACATAGATTTTTCAGTATTTACAGTGTTAAGCAAACACAGAGATGCAGCCAGAGCTGAATGCAGTCTCGTAGAGAATACTGGAAGCCAGGAAGCATGTTATGTTTCCTGACTGACTTCACCTTCTTTGGACACTGACTTTCAGTACCTCCCATCATGACATGGAGATAATAACACTGATTTGCCTTAGAAGAGCAAATAAGGATTAATTCACAGATGTTAGCTCAGTGCTTTGAGTGTATGAAGCACAGTGTTTATGTGTTTTGGTCATCAACCATCTCAATCTCATTAATCCCATTCTAATCCCTTCTGTACCTCACATCAGTAATTAATTCTCTGTAACTTCCTTTATATCCTGCTTGAGATAACAGTTGGTCTTTGTCAGTATTAGTCATGCATATTACTAAAGATCTTGCAGATGTCTCTAGCAAAATGTTTGAAGACCTTTTGCAGAAAGATAGGGTTTTTTATGCAATCTCTATATGCTACATTATTGCTTACCTGTGAGACCTAAATTCCAGGCAATAAATATGTCCGAACTGTGGGAATTCAGATCCCTGGAAGAGCTGTGTGGCTACAGCCCTCTCTGCCACAGGACAATTTACATGAAATTAAGACTGCCCGACCACTCTAGGTAGGCTTTACCTGTTACAACTCCATCCTCCTCACCTACTATTGGAATCCATGGGAATATACTGTTAATGCTGGATGGCTTTAAAAGTAAGTGAGGCAGCATAATGGATTATGATGAGGGAGGAAAGGAGCAACAAGTAAATGAATAGGCTGTTGGTTTGTAAACATTTTAAAATTCTATGGCTATTTCAACAGAAAGAGAACCTTTAACAAGATCCACCCCACTCACCTCACCACCTCCTGTTTAGGTCTCAGTGATTCATCCCCAAAACTACCAAGAAGAACCACAGTTTGGAAACAGCTGATGAACACAAGAAAGAGCTTGTACGCTGGAAAGGGACAGGCCCCAAATCCTTCTTTGTTTGGAAATCGCCCCAGTAATAAACACACATTAGAAAAACAGGCCCCAAAATGCAGAATGTTGCATTTATAAACAGAACTGCCACTGCACTGATTGCATTTGTTGCCTGAAGAAGCACCAGGCTTTAAATATTGGGTGGACTTCTCTAGCCACATTAACTGGTCAGATTCCCAGCGAGATTAATTCCAGCTTTGTCCAAGATTATATTCCTGGCATCATCTCCCTGATGTTGCTCATTGGGGAGGTCGGTCACAATAAAGCAAATATTGTTCTTAACAAGACTGGCTGGAGTGAAAGGAGACCGTGAAGAGTCAGAGCCAGCTTGAGCAATGCTTAAAAGCCACACGTATAAGGAGGAAAACCTTGAGTTGAGGAGGGAGGTTCCCCTGTAACAGTGGGAACAGCACTGGCTGTACTGCTCTCTGGGCTCACAAATCAGAACAGAATGCAAAACAGAGAGAAGAGGTAGAAAGGATGCACACACGGAAGGTATGGCAGATTTGTCAGGACTATTGGTCCATGGCTTCTGATGTCAGAATTAAGGCATTAAGTCTGTACATTAGTGTTGGTGAAGTAGCAGCTGTGAAGGACCAACTGAATTAATTTCTCAGTAAAACATAGCCCCAGACAAGCACACCAAGTATAGGGATTGCCTGGAGTGGGGGAATAAACAGCTTGAGTGGCTTTCAACACATTTCAGCTCTGTGCATTTCCAAAGGAGATATGCAAAAAACAGGAAGCCATTCAAGAGCATCATAAACCAACTCACAGTTTTGCCCTAAGCAAAATATGATCAAACAGCTACATTCTCAGTCACGGTTCATATGTAGTCAGGTGCTTTTCTATACAAAATATCACAAAGATTACTTTGTTACCCATTTTCAGAGCAATGATACAAAATTTCCCTCCTTTCCTTCACATCAGGTATGTGATTCTCATTCCTATTCACGTAACTGTACACACATCTCTTTGCTGTTCCTCCTGGGCAAGATTAAAATTGGGGTGGTTTTCTTTTCAAGGATTTAATTTTCCAAATGTAAAAATACATATAAATATCAATCAACAAGACAAAGACATCAGTGTGCTCTGCTCTTTTAACAGCTGCTGTGACTTTGATCAAGTCCCACCATATCTTCAGCTTCTCTCAAGTGAAGTAGAATTGTCCCATTGCATTAGCCTTTATTTTGAGATCTTCACACGGTGCTGCAGAAAAGCAGGCTATTATTACCACAGAGTAACATCTGCATCCATTTAAAAGATCATTTCCTGCTATAAAAATATCTCTGCAGCTTTGCAAATTCCTATAAATCTGATTTATTTAGTTTTAGTGGAGAAGTACCTATATTCAAAAAAGAAATTTTTGTGGGAGTATTAAAACCCCCTAGAGTTAGAATCTTTTTAAGGTTTCAAATGTCCTTATGGCACTGCCTTTCCTTGACAGGAAAATGGAAGGACATCCTTGTGAAAAATCTTGGTTAGATGGTGCAGTGCCTATTAAAGAAATATTTCAAGATCTACCTTATTGCCCCATGCATGCCTTATATAGCCATAGGCTCACACAACCACATACTCAAGCTCCCATAAGTGAGCTCAGATTTAAAGCCACGTTAAAGGTATTTGGAGCAAACATGGCAGAGCAAAAAAAAAAAAAACGAGGTCAGTGATTATTTACACAGAAGTATGAGTTATGTCTGAAATGAAGATACACCCTAATTCTCAGACAGCCCTTGGACTGCAAAATAACTGTGCAGTTCCAGCAGTGGTGAATGATGTAAAAGCTAAATGTCTAGTGAGGAATTCCACAGGAATCTCTCTCTTGAATATACAGTTCTCAGCATTTCTGTGACTACTGAAGGGGACTTTGAGCAAAGATTGTAAGCTTTGCAATGTTTGTTTGGTGAAGCAGTGGCACTGCAGGTGTTTCTTTGAAAGTTTTGGAGTTGTAAAATTCAAACCAGGCTTTATCCTCTCCCAGCAATGGACAGAACTGGAAAGATTTCCCATCCAGCTGTTACTTAGAAGTTGTGAGAGGTATGACATATCTCAGCCTACAAAGAACAAAAGTGCTTAAAGAACTTGAGTCACGTGTCATGACGATGACCTGTCACACTCTCCTTTCAGGTTCCGATGGAGAAGGAGGCTGGTAGTGATCTCTGCTCCCAGTGATGAAGACTGGGCTTATTCCCAGCAGCTTGCTGCCCTCAGTGGACAAGCCTGCAATTTTGGTGAGTCAAAAGAAATTATATCCTTGCTCCCCCAAACCACATCCTTCCTGGTGATGCGATGGATTTCTTTGCTCAAGTCTGAACCTAGACAGTCTGAGGAGCCCAACAACTGGAAATTCAACGAGAAAAGACTGTGCTAAGCAGGTAGTACAGCATACTGACAGCTAGGACAGCTAAACAAAGTGTTCCTTAGAACCATTTGTGTGAGGCAGAAAATGTTAGCACTCCAAAGCTTCTCTTCAGGCTTAGCCTTCAGGAGAACAATAGTATTTTCTTTTTTGTACTGCACAAATTAACAACATAAATAAAACGCTTTGGGAAGGGCAGAGCCTGTAACAACTCAACTCAGAAAAGGGCCAGACATCAGAGAAATGCTTGGACATCAGGTTGTTTTGTTTTTTTTTTTCCTTTTCCTTCCTGCTTCATTGCCAAAACCTGCAAAAATATTAATTAAAGCCACTATAATCCAATAAAGGCCCTCTCAGACCCATGACTAGGTACTTATGATCCAACTGCATAGTCAGTGGAGAGAGATGGGCTCCTCCAGGTGGCAATTAAGAGCAAGTCCCAGAAACACTCTCCTGTCTTTTTATAATGAAGCACAGACAGACTTACTTGTTAAGTTCCTAGCAATGCAAATACCATACAGGGTCTAGACTTGATTCCTACAACAGAAGGAAACAGATCCCGTTCAACAGCTGCTGTTTCACTACATTCCAATTACACCTGAAGGGAGATCTGCACAGTATCATTGTTTATTCATGGTCACCTGGCTTTCATTCAGAGCATCAGCATCATCTTATTTGGCAACTACCAAAGTAAACTGTGACACAGACTATTGTAAAATGCTTTCTGAAAAATGGAATGCAGTCAAAGCAGTTGATTATCCCCACCTTTTTAGGGACAGCTTGAAGGAGATCCAGCGAGTTTCTAAAGACTTTGTCAACTAGTGTTTTAACTAAGTGGTTTGTTTCCATGCATCTTACCTCTAAGTTGTGAAACAGTCAAAGCAAAGATTTTTTTAGATTGTACAGATACATTTTTTATGAGCAGTTTCTGCCATCCCTAAGGCCTTTCTTCAAACCAGAGGCAGCAGTCCAAGCCTCTGTGCAGGACAAAGGAAAGAAGTGAGTACCTGTCATATGCTATCCCTCCAAAGCATTCGGAGTTTAACTGGGATAGATTGTATTACCTCCAAACAATTTGGTGCCATGTGTATGACAAGCAAAGGCTTTACTAGTGAAAAAATCAGTGCAGAAATACTCTGCATTTGGAGAATGGCCTCTGCCATTTACTGGCCTGCTTGATCCCTGTGCTACAGAACCACATCACCACGATGCTGTTCTTAGGGCACCAGCACCAGGTTTTGTGCAGCTGATACCACATTTGTGCAACACACCAGTTTATCCCTGCATTTAGGACATTTGGTGTGACTGTCAAGGACTCCACAGAAACCAGTAACTCTTCCTCCTGGAGGGCTGGCTGAGACTGGGCCCTAATTTAGCAAGTACAGACCTGGCTGATTAAACTGAAACTGCCCGAAGATGAACAGAAATATCTGGTCTGACTCAAAACCTTCTTCATTTCCGCCACAGGTCTGCGCCACATAACTATCCTCAAATTGCTAGGAGTTGGAGAAGATATTGGAGGTGTCTTAGAGTTGTATCCAATTAATGGTAAGCAACTGTTTCCAGTTTCTTCAGTACTACCCATGAAGGGCATTACACAGTGCTGAGGGCTTCTTTGCTGTAATTTCTTTAGAGGGATGGGTATGACTGTTTTTCTCTTTTGTTTGGTTTCTTCTAAGAAATAAGATGACACAAAAGCAAACATCTTTAGTTCACAGTAGAGCAATTTCATTTTGGTTCCAGGAAATCCTAAACTTGTAAATTACAAGTATCTTATATTGCCAACTATCGGACTGTATGCTTTCTTACATTGCTAACTTGCTTAGCCACAAACCATCATCATTGCCAAAACAAAACATCAATGCTGATTTTATGCCTAAGCAAAACATCAATGCTGACTTTATGTGATCACTTTCTAGGAAGCTCAACTGTAGACCGAGAAGACATCCCAGCTAATTTGGTGAAAGACATTCGAAATTATTTTCAAATTAGCCCAGAATATTTCTCCATGCTTCTGGTGGGGAAGGATGGAAATGTCAAGTCCTGGTATCCCTCTCCGATGTGGTCTATGGCCATTGTGTACGACCTGATCGATTCCATGCAGCTCCGGAGACAGGAGATGACCATTCAGCAGTCGCTGGGCATGCAGTGCCCGGATGATGAGTACGGTGGGTACGGCTACCACAGCTACCACCAGGGATACCAGGAAGGTTACCAAGATGACTACCGTCACCACGGGAGTTACCACCACGGATACCCGTACTGAAAACAGCAGCTTAGCCTCTGACTGCCCCGTGTCTGTCTTCTAATAGCTATCCAAGCAATACGTGGCCAGCTGCAGAAAGTCTTCCCAGGCCACCTAGATATCCACGCCTCGTTCTTCTACTGTTCCATCAAGGGACTTTGGTCATTTGCCTTCTCAAAAAACGCAGAAGCCTTTACAGTGAAGCAATTCAAACCAGTAGCATTGAAGCTTTAAACAATAAAGACTCCTTTATATTTTTAAACCTTTATAAACAAAGGCCATCAGCAGGTGCTGTTTGTATTAAAACCAAACAAAAAAGACCCGACAGCCCCAGTCTATGGGCACTGCAGTAGGGCAGCACACAAACTGTCCAACAAATGTTGCAATGTGCTTTTCAGTATTTTTTCTAAAGAGAAAAAAAATAAGCGTATTTATTGGAAAGTGAGATTTCATTATGCTTATGGAGAAACAAAGAATCATACTTCAGGTTTCCCCCAGAAAAGGAAAATTTAAGAAAGAAGCCTGGGGCATGCTCTTTGAAAATAACAACAATAATAATAAAATCTTTTCGGAACACCTTGTTTAAAAGACAGCATCCCTCCTACAGTGCATTAACATTGTAATTAGCTGACTTAATCAATGAAAATAAGATTTATGGCTATGGCAGAATTTGTTCAAATACAATATAATGTAAAGTTCTTAACTACAAAGCTTACTGCATGACTATTTATTCTTTAATCGGGGTCCCTATTCTCTTAGGTCCTGCCCACCTCACAGTTAAATCCAAGGTAATGCAAGTGGAAACACCAACCAGAGTTAGCATTGTCTGAAATACAGAAAACTGAGAAGCATTATTTTCATCAGAAAAAAATCTTGTTCACGTATATTTTGAGTTGTAATTAGCTCTCTATAATAATGCTTTTAATTAAACTATTACTCTAAATTTCAAATTTTATTTTACCTCTTCTTCTCATACCCTCCCCCATGAAAGTGATCTAGATTAAATGTTTATAAAACTATTTGAGATTAATTTGATCTCCTAAACCATCTCTATTTCTGCTACACTTACTGAAATGGTTTTCTTCTTGCTTCTCATTGGTGTCTTTGGGCATTGAATCTGTTGCACCACCCTACCCTCCTGAAACCAGTGGCAGGAGCTGCACATATAGCCATGGTTTCAACACCATTTGGGTTATATTTCTAAACATTAAAGACACAGCAGAAAGCTTACTGAATACCCTGAAGAGAAGAAGGTACCATGCAAGCCTTCAAAATGGCACAGTGGTCACTTCTGATGCTGAAGATGTGCCTGACCTGTCACATTTCTTTTAATAACCCATGATGTGGGTGCACATCACCTAGAGATACATGCAACAGGGCACCCGTAGTAGGTTTTGCCATCACAGCAGCAGCACAGAAATAGGGAGGATACAGCCCTAAGCTGGCCAGTGCATGCTCTGCATGTGTTTTAGCATTTTCCTGATTTCTTCACTCGAAACCAGATACGTTCTTTAGAAACCTAGCCACAAAAGGTCAGATGTTGCTTGTCCTTCTCAATGTCAGAAAAGCAGACAGATGTGGAGGTCACAAGGCTTTAGCTTTACAAAGCTGGTCATCCTCTGGGGCAGGCTGCCCTCCCTATCACAAGGTCTAGTCAGCACAGGGTACAGCTCCTGACTTACCTTTCTCAGGTGACTGGAGCTAAGGTGGGGGAAGGCAGGTATTTGACAGAACTATTTTGAGAGGACTGCTGCCTGCAGAGAGCTTCCAAGCTCTTACTGACTACAGCACTTCCACAGCTGAAAGCATTGGACAGAGAAATTTGAAAAACCAAAAACAATCACAGAATGGAAAGGTTTCTAGAAGAAAATGGAGTGTCCTGTAGCTCACTTATAGAAAACAAGTGCTTATTGCATCACTGTATTAAGGTCAGCTGCCTAACTTTCCTTGCCTAAGGCAAAAAAAGAGGAAAGTGTACCAGATGCTTTATAGGCACCTCCTGTAGACAGAAAGAAAAATGCCTTTGGGGTGTTTTCTTTCAGGTGTTCATTTAAACTTTCCTGTAATTTTGTTTGTCATGTAAAGTCTTTAAATGAAAGCCCTTTTAACTCACACTACAAATCACATAAACCAAATGTTCTCTGCTAGAGCTGGAGGAAGATACGGTTAACATACAAAAAAGAGTGCAACACCTGATCCAAATGGCCTTTTTTTAACCCCTGTCCAAAATTCAAAGTTAAGTTGTGCAAGTACCAAACTCAGCCCAGGCATTCAGTGGGAACTGTGTTAAAAAGACAACTCCAAACAAGTTGTTCACTTACCAAGGGAGGCTGGGTTGGGCTCAAACAAAAGTACACATTCAAATATTCATAGAATTTTAGGAAGACTCTGTACTATTCTACATTCTGGTGCCTATTTCTGCCTTCATTATAAAATGGCTCAAAAATAATCAGAAATGTTTAGCAATGATTTAAAATCCTGATTTTGCAACCTCCTTCTCCCTATGGAAAACTAAAAGCAAAGTCAGAAGGAACATCAAGTCAAAATACCCTTTCAATAACAACATGTAGTTATCTTGCAGGTTATAATCATTCAGGACCTAGAATGCTCCAAATGAATACCCCATTTGGCAAAACTCAAATCAAATCCAAAGCACTGGATCTGTCCCTGCACCATCACTTCATGAACAGACTTACTGAGCTGAAGGCCCTATTCCTACAGACCTTGTGGGAAGATTTCACACGATAAACAAAACCTTTTTTCCTTATACATATTTATCAGATTTGATTCAGCTCCAAGGTGGCTCTGTCTTTGAAGCTACTACAGTCACAAAACAGCTGAAATTAACAAAATAAATACTGCTTTAATAGGGTTGTTACAAACAAGAGAAACATGAACACACCTCTCTTCCTGGGATTTTTTTGTGAACGATTTCCTCAAACCTGAAGGGAGGAACATAACATTCTCAGCAGCAATTAAGTTCAAACCTTTGTGAATCTGGGCTCTAAATCAAAGCTCAGAAAGAGCTCGCTGCCCGATGTATTCATTAAATGCTAGGAGTGCCAAAATAATGTTGCTCTCCAAAAATATCCTCATAAATTTCCCTGTTGCCATTTGAACCAAAATACAGTTAAACTTTCCAACATGGAGAAGTTTCCTTACACTGGAAATACTTAATCAAGACAGATTTCACATGATCTATCTGAAACATGTAGCTCTATAGAATTGCTCCCCCTTGCTAACCAGGGCTGCTCTCCAGCTGACAACCCTTTACAGTCACTTCCTCTAACAAATCTCATTTACACACTAAATTTGACCATTGCCATGGATAGTACAGCTGCATAGAATTGCATGACTATGCTTTTGGGTTACTATACACACTATTTTACTGCTAGGATGATGCAAATCCTTACCCATTTTTAGGCAACTGTTAACATTCCTGTTGCTGCAAAGGAGATAGACAGTTCTCTTCCATTATTTTAAGAAACCTGCCTGGCCATCCAACATAATCTCTCTGAGACCTCCAACCTGAAGCCAAGAGAAAGATTTTAACATGTTAGACAGGACCAACTCCACAGTGCAACTAAACACTTGGATCAACAGTTGTGTAAGCAATATCTTTGTCAAGTAAGTCACACACGATAGCACTGGTGAAATTTACAGAGGGGAAAATCATTAAGCAGAACAAAAGTTGAAACATAATAGCTGCAGATCAGTCATTTCCATATCTCATTTCTCTTAATGCAGCTATTTAAGTCAGGAAGGTCAAATATATGTTTGCATCTGTACAGATGACATTCATCTTTTGTTTGATGCCCTGTCATTACAGGGGTAAGGCTGATTTCTGTGTTCTAACTTGATGCAAGGCAAAGCTCTTTGGAAAACTTCATGTAAAAACCTACTGCTTGTGTAAATGCAAAGCAATCTAAAGCTAATAGTACTTTCACTCTTCTGGGAAATACCTGCTAAAGTCGATAGCTATGACTGAGACAGCAGACTCAGGCAGGTATATATAAAGCTATATGTAATGAAAAAAAGGTCTTATTGCCACTGAGTCTTTAACAATTTGAACATTCTTTTCTAAGTTTCATTTCCCAAAATATGACATCACAAACCAATGAAAACTATGTTTCTGGAATTTACACTGAAATATGCCTTCTTATTCATTCTGTACAGATGCAAACTACTAGGATTTCTTATGTTGAAATGGCCTACTATACAAGCAGAATGAAATTAGATGCAAAAGATTTTTCAACCACGACAGTAAATTAATTTTGCCGTTATTCTTAATACAAACTAGACAAAAGTTAATACAGAAAAAAAAGAAATAATAATTTTAGATTCACGGTTTATGACTTGGCAGTCATTGGTCACATATGGAAACAGGCTGCCCGTCTTGATGGATTAGTGACAGGAGCTATGTTAATTAATATAGCAATAAGCCATCAATAAGTAAGCTTTATACACAGAGCCTGGACAGAATGGCAGAGGGGAACAAAGGCAGGACTGTCTTCAGTTCAGAGAAATGCATCACTAACTGCTTACTATACACTCTGGTATGAGGCTCTGACACTGAACTCATTGCTTATCTTCTTAAGAATTCTTCTGACAGTATCTTTCAACTATGAAAGACACATTTTTGAAGGGAGGAAATTATAAACCAACATGTTTTCTACTGCTATGAGAGAAGAGGCTTTAGGAACATACCAAGAATCCCTTATCAGCATCCCTGCTCCCTTCCCAGTTTCAAAATTCTCTGAATAATTTGGAACCTAGTTTTCATCTCACTCAAAATACAATCCAGCAGATGCCTCAACAGCAATTCCGAGATCACTGTGCCTGGCACTCTGCAGGATGTTTTCTCTCTACAAAATGAATGCAAGACCTTATCTCGGTCTGATAGGGTGGAGCAACACCAGATGATAGTACCACCTGCACCCTCTTGCTCAGTGCTCCAGATGTTGAAGGACATTGCTATAGCTGCATAATATTTGTTTGTTTATAGTGGCCCCAGTGAAAACTAAGCCTCTACACAAAGCCTTTCTAAACACACACACCAAAAAAAAAAAAAAAAAGACCTATGACACATTCATACTGTTTAACAGATTTTTGTTTTATTCAAGCTCTTCCAAAGTTAGGCCACATAAGCTGCATGTAAAATTCACCAGCTGCTACAAAGGCATTCCAGATTTCCACTTCCCCAGACACTGGGAGACAGGCACAGAGGAATACAACTCTCCATATATACAGCTTGAATATTGTCCTTATCCACATTTGACATCCAGCCCCAAAACAGTCTCTATTAGTCTGTCAGTGGGGAAACACAACCCTGTTACCAAAAGATCAACTTTCTCTCACTATGAGCAATAGCACTCCTCGGAGTCAGCCTCATGCTAGAGGGAATCTTCATCTGTATCAATGTCACTGCTTGGTTTGTTCAACCTCTCAAATTCTTCTCCATCCTACAGGAACAGGAAGCAAAAGAGAACAATGTGAGCAAAAGTCATCTTGTTATTAGGACCAAAAAAACACAAACAATAAAAAAACCAGGAGAGCGAGGTTTGCATTGAAGGTATCGCTTATAATAAAATCAAGACCCTGTAATTTAAATTTCACACCAGTGTGTTATAAGGTTTAGGGTATACATGCTCATTAAAAATCCCCTGCATCTTTAACACTTCTTAGTGTCTTACTGCCTAAAACAGCTTGTAGCCCATTCTTCCATAGAATCATAAGATGGTTTGGGTTGGAAGGGACCTTAAAGGTCACTTAGTTCCAACGCCCCTCTTCCATGGGTAGGAACATCTTTCACTAGACTAGGTTGCTCAAAGCCTGATCCAGCCTGATATTGAACACTTCCAGGGATGGGGCATCCACTACTTCTCTGGGCAACCAGTGCCAGTGCCTCACCACCTTCACAGGGAAGAATTGCTTCCTTTATTTAAATAAATCTACATGCTTTCAGTTTAAAGCCATGCCTCCTTGTCCTATCCCTGTATGCCCCTGTAAAAAGTCCCTCCCCAGTTCTCTTCTCAGCCCCTTTTATATACTGACAGGTGCCATAAGGTCTCCCTGGAGCCTTCTCTTCTGGCTGAAGAGCCCCAACTCCCTTAGCCTGCCTGCATAGCAGAGGTGCTCAAGCCCTCTGACTGTCTTTGTGGTCCTCCCCTAGACTTGCTCCAGCAGATTTAAGTCCCCAGAGCTGGACAAAGTACCACAGGTGGGGGGGTCTCATTAGAGCAGAGTAGAGGGGCAAAATCACCTCCCTTGACCTGCTGGTGACGCTGCTTTTGATGCAACCCAAGATACAGTTGGTTTAGCCTGCTCACAGAGTGCTATTTGTTTTTACCACAGCTGCTCAATTTTAAGTGCTAAAGTAAATGACACCTGGCATACCAAAAATATATGACTTTGTGTTATTTACTGCTCATTAAGCAACGACATAAAAAGGCACCATGTGGAATTTCTGAAATTCCATCTCTTCCTAGTTCAATGTTTCTTAGAATTCAGCAGGGACAGTGCTCTCTGCTGGTTGCAATGTGTGTCCGCAGCCCATCCGTACAGGCAGCAAAATGGCACAGACATTACCCTGACCCCTCAGGTCACTGCTCAGCTCAACTGAAGGACGGGTGTAAGAGTGAGCCCTCCCTGACATGTTCTAGTTAACCAGATCATTATTAAAATTAGAACAAAAAAACGTAGAGAAATTAGAGGAAATACTTAGCATGAAAAAGAAACAACTGTGTTAAAACTGTGTATTTTAAATATTACCTTTTTCTTTCAACTATTTTCGATTGTTAAGGTAGAAAGAATTTTAACATCATGTATGTTGACTTCTTCATGATGTGGACTAAGCTACACGGATTTATCAGTTCTACTTAAGTGCAATTATTTCCCAGGTATCAATTCCAATTTCTGAATGCTCTGGGCAAGTAAACTGTCTTGGTTATAAAGCTTTCAAGAAGGGATTAGTACAAAGCCCAAGTCGCTCACAGTACTGTCTAAAGTCACAGCAGAAAAGCAATGCTTATGTAGGCTTCATGATTTCAAAAAGTGGCACATGGAAAGCAATATCAAAGATTTTAAGAAATACTGAGGAGCTTTGGTGTTGAGGGATGAGTCTAGTGGTCACATACAAGATGAGTCTTCCAAACATTCCACAGCATCAATGGAGGTGAAACAAAAGAGAAAACAATAGGAGACAAGCACTGAAAAGCCTTACCCCACTTGACCTCTCCCATCCATCTCCTTTGGCGAGTTTTCCCCTTTCCCGTAGACTGGCATATTCCAGGCCTCTTGCTTTACTGGCATTATAGATGAATATAGAGAGAAGCACTACAGGAGCTTCCAGAAAGAACTCTACAGAAGGCCTGAAGTCAAAGATTATGAAAGACACAGTGGTGATGATGACAGTGTTGATCTGAGCAGTCATAACATGGAACATGTTGTCTCGGAATTTCAAGATGAAGGCTACAGACAGCCCCAGGAAAGCTGTGACAAATATAAGAGCCACAGAGAAGATGTTGTGCCCATAAAAGAAGCCACAGTTCCCTATCTGCCTCCGGTCCTTAGCCTGCAGTGCCAGCATGAGCCCATTGAACAGCACCCCAAAGGCATAGAGTTTGCTGTTCTGTGTGAAGATGCTTTCACCGAGCTGATCCACATCCTTCAACATCTTCTCATTGTAGATGTTGGCCAGGGCAGAAACAAAACACTGCACTAAAATAAGCAGATGGCCCAGGCTGAGGCGGAGAGGTTTCAAGGCTCCTGCCATGGTATTGGTGACATTCCACTGGAAGCTGTGAAGGAAACTCGGTGCTCCGCAGTTGCCCTTTTCCATGCATGATTCCTCAGGTCCAGTATACAGAAGGCAGTGGTTAGACGGATTGAAAAACATACTGTGATGAAATCCATGTGCAGCCAAGCTTTGCTTATGACCTCCAGTTCCTCGAGTCAGGGCAACAATGGACAGGAATAAAATCACCAGAGATGCCCACTGTACCCAAGAGAGTCTTCGCCTAGTGGACAAAAAAAGCCACCGAATTTAGAAACACAGTGGCATAAATTAAATGACAGAAGAACCAGATCTATAAACCACATAAAGACATCACACCACACAGATAAGGAGACAGACAGGCACAAAGAAAAGTCTTTTCAGAAGCTTTTCACAATTTACAATAAAAAACCAAAATGCAACATGCATTTCTATGGCAAAGAGGGCCCAGGCTGGTAATCGAAGTACAGAATGGAATATTCTGAAACGATAAGGAAAAGGAAACTCTCTCAAGATCCTGTTATTTTACAATACTGATTGCCTAACAACTTTAAAGCAACTCTTGTCTACATGAGAACACTGGTCTGATGAATAAAAAGAAACCACAGACATTCAAATAATTACCATCTTTCTTTGATGAACTTTCACTACACTTCACTTTTCCCCATGATTTTGTGCCCCTTTCTAGCATATTATGATGGTAAATCTTATAAATCTACGACTAATTTATAAGAGTTAGAATTATCTCTACTGTTTTTTCACTCAAAGCCTGTTCATTTCAGTGAAAATCAAAAATTTGAAAGATTAAGTGAACTGTGACATCACAAGAAACACAAAACTAAACTGAGAAAAAGTGTCTCAAGTCAGACTATCTGACACCACTTTGGTATATTGACACCTGCTGGAAAGGCATCTTTGCGCTCCATTCCACACAGACAAATTTCAAAGTGTCAAGTTAATATCCATTTCCCTGTCAGTCTCTTCTGAATCTAAATCACATTATGAAGAGCACAAATCAGGCAAAGTGGAACACATAGGACAGAGTTTGGCTTTTGCCACATGAGTAATGAAGAAGAGACATGTAATTGCTTTTCAAAACATACTATGCAGGTGAGCAGAAACACATCAGGACTGACACCAAAGACATCTCTATCTTTCACTCTTACACAGCTCATCCCTCTTGCTAGATCACATTTCCATTCAACATTCACATTTCCATTGCAACAGAGTAGTAAGAAGTACTGGTATTCATGAAATAAAATATTTAATGTATAAATGAAAGTACACAAACTTAATTCTGACCATTCAATGACTATACAGTCATAGCAATTGTTTTCTATTACAGTTGACCAAATGTGTAGAGATATGAAGAGAGTCCTAATAAGCTATTATTTCCCACACCTTCAGATGTAGGAAACAAAACCATCTCTCCAAGCTGGTATAACCACAAGAAAAGAGAATTGCTGTTCCCATCAAAGAGATAAAATGTAGCCTAACTTCATCAAGGCTAGGAAGATATAAAATTTAATTTGCTTTAGTAAATACTACTTACTTTAGTACTATTCTGAAGAGAAGAGCTGTTGTTATAATGACAAAATTTGAGAAGAGTACAGCCATTGCCTTGAAAGAGAAAAAGGGGAATAAAGTTATACTCCAGACACAGTGGGGACACCAAAAACCTACAGGCTCCAAGTTTTCACCTCTCTGCAAGGTGACAGAATGAAAAGTACTAGTACTGAATTTTCTTCCTCACACAAGTGGTAGAAAAACAAACCCATAAAACGACGTCCAAGGCCCATTTCAAAATCTCAAGCAAACCACATAGTCCAAGTTCCACTGTAGTGGGTAGAGCTGTACTGAAATAAAGATGTGAGGAAACCAATGCAACAGAAAACTTACTTAACTGAAAACAATTTAGTTTTCTGTCAGATCAGTTCCCCAGACAGGCTGAGCAGTCAGCTGCAAAACCAGCTGCGTTGGCACAAAGGAGGAAGTTGCTCCAAAATGAAAATAAGCAAAGACTAAGAAGGTGAGGCTGCTTCCATCTGCAGTGCTACCTGCAGTGTTCATGGAATCCCAGCCTTGGACAAGGCACTTGCAGAGAATAAACTTCTTGTATGGCAAGTGCATTTGCTGCATAATTTATCAAGGGTGCTTGGCTTGAATTTTCAAGACTGCAACTGTAATAAAAAATTGTCTATTTCAAAGTACAACTGAAGGCAACTCTAAAGCTTCTGTCTAATTTGGGAATAACTGTATGACAATGTCAGTCCCCTAACCCACAGCCACAATCCCAAGCTGCAAACTCCTTGTGGCAAGGACTGCCTGTTTTTCCTCTGTATTTGACACTCTATACCAGGACATCAGATCAAGAAGAGGCTCTTTTAGACACTGCAGTTATCATCAGAGATCAGAATCTACCAGTATCAGAGGGGAAAAGAAGGTTCTTTTTGGGGTTGGGATGTTTTGCAAACTGTGTTTTTCAGGACTGCCCTCTGTAGTCAGTACTTGTACAAAAGATCCAGGTACCTGAAGTCTTTCCTCCAATTCAGCCTTATCATGAAGTCACTTTTTTAGACAGTTTTACACGAAAGCACTGATGGATTCAGGAGTACAAAACATAGACTTTATCTTGAACTTTCTCATCTGCATTTCCACATTCCCAATTCTGCAATAGTAGAGACTTTCTCATTTACCAGAGGAAAAGCACAGACCCTCTTCCCATTATCTTCATTCCACTCTATTCCCACATACTGTCTGCTGAATAATAATTCTCATGAAGCAGCACAACACGGGGTCTCGAGTAAGCTGAGGAGGGACTGATACATGAGACATCTGCCTAAGAAAACACATCTTAATTTTACACTTTGCAAAATTAAAACTCAGTAAATATTCATGTTAGGTGAACACTGTGTAAGGAGAAAAATATGGAATAAACAACTAAATCTGCCAGAAACCATTCTGGAAAAAATGAATCTTGATGCAAAATGTAAAAGTGTTCTATGTGTACTCTGGTTTTGCTTTATAGTCAAAGCCCTCCATCCAACATCTGGTAACATAATATGATCAAAATCTTAAGAAGGATAGTTAAAAAGAATTAATTTTGAGTTGCTTTGTTCTCTGAGGCCTCAAGGGACCTCTGTCCTAGATGAAAAAGAATATCAAAGATCCCCATGCCACTAATTTGCATGTCACAAAGTCTTGAAAAGGTAAGTCTTATCAGTAGGAAATTTAGCCACTAAAATATCCTGATGTTTCAAGCAAAAAAAAATCTCACCAAAGAGACTCTATACTTCAAGCAACTACTCACCGAGGTACTACCTAGTCCCAAGCCTACTTTGTGTTTAAAGTTACACGAAACCAAGTTCAGTCAGGTACCTTCTAAGCATCTTGCCTCCATCTTTTCACACTCATAGTCTTGTACACTGCCAAGACATTCTATCTTACAGGTATTTAGTTATCTGTTTTTATGCTTGTTTATCACAATAATGTTACAATTTCAGCTAATCACCATAGAATATATCCAGTTAAAAGATACTAAAAGTTCCAAAAGAGACATTATAGCAAATGTCGTGAGGGGAGAGAGACAAGATATGTCTGGGTGTGTGTATGTAAAACAAAAGCTGTGAATATTACAGAAGATTACCTTAACTGAGCCAAATCAAATTGTTTAAGAAAGCAATTGTATTTACTTATTACCACTAACACATCAGGCTATATTTTTGCAAATATTATAGCTGAATTTCCTTCCTAAAATGGAAAAAAACCCCAAACCCCAACAAATCCAATCAACCACAAAAACCCCTACCACCAAAGAAAAATAAAAATCCACCAACAAAAAGACCCCAGACAAAAAAACACAGAATCAAGTATTTGTGCATGTTACTTTAAGATACCAAACTCCTGATTTTAATTAGATTTTTTCAGCTGGGTCCTATTCTAAAGTCTGGACTAGTTTGTCCCCAACCGAAATGTATACATAAAAGGACAATATTTTAAAGATAAATTCTGAAAGAGAAGGCAGAAAACCATTTATTTTTAATTTCCCACAGGGGCAGTCACAGTATTTTATAGCAAGCACAAACCACCTGTTTCCATCTTACTTCAAATGTGGATTCCGAACCAAAAAGTATCATAGTACAAAACTAAAAGAAAGCACAAAAACTTGACATGTTCCTAAGCATATGCAGATTCATCCAAAAGGATGAAAGTAGCCAGAAGAAAGTACCAATTAAATTTTGTGCCTAAACATAACTAATAAACAAATGTAAAAATTAATTCAGTTTTCTTTCTCCCCTCCTTTGTGACATTATATTTACTCCCTTTATTCACGTATAAAAAGTGGTAAAGCCCCCACAGGAAAGTGAAATAGAGAGTTGAAGAAAAAAGAAAGGAGAGTAAAAAACCTGCCCAGTAATTAAGCAATTCAGCCTTCTAAATTTCTAAATCACTTTGGACAGAGAAATTAAAAAGACTCTTCTCTGCTGAAGGCTGTACAACACTGACCAGTAGGAAAGAGAATGGGAAGGTCTGGGTGGTCAGGTAACAGATTTTTCTTTCACCAGCAGCTCTTGCCTTGCCAGTCTTACAACAGTAGATAGTCTAAGAGCAGTTTTACCTGCCACTAAGACATTGGAAGTGTATGTATACTTACTGGCTGGAGGTAGGACAGTACATAGAAGACAATCAAGTTATCCAAAAAGTAAAGAAAGGCAGGAATTGACCATTTCATCAAATTACATAAATTCTTCCAGGAAAGACATTCAAAGGGATGATTTGTACAACCCTTTTCTGAAAGGAAAGGAAAAGAAATCAGTAATAAAGGCAATTTTATTATTATCAAAAGCCCATAGGTACCACTGCTCTCTATTCAGGAACACCACTGGACTGAAAACACGAAGGTACTGCAGTCCTCTGGCAACATGGAGGACAGTTCCAGGGCAGAGCACACAGCTAGAGTAGCAATCTTGTCTATGGGCATTCACTTCCTTGCTTCAGCAGAGAAAACATCACAGAACCCATTACCCCCATCACTGGGGACAAAAATTCAATTATCAACCATTCTTTGAGGGACAAAAAGCATCCAAGTCCCCACACAATAGCAGCATCATTACTGGGTATCATTTTGTCTTGATCATCAATCAAATCTCAAACTGAAACAATGGCACAGACAGTGAGTGGATCCCTTCACAGAGCACCCAAAGGTAATGTCAGAAATACAAATTAAATCATAACTCAGGCTCTGTAGTACAAAGCACATGATCTGGGTAAAACACATAGGAAGAAGGAAGAAAGAAGAAAGAAAGGACAAAGCACAAAGAATGACATTTACTTAGATATTCAGGACACAAACTTTAGGAGGAAGACTGTGATAAACCTTAAGGCTACTCTAGAGTTGATGACAGAAGTACTTTGTTAAGACACATTTAAGACCACACAATGTTATCTGATCCTCTCCTGAAGCACTGATACATTGAGTTCAGCAAAACTCAGACATCTAGAAGGAAAAAAAGAAGAAAGAAAACCAGAAAATTTGTAATCAGCAGTAGGCAATGATGGCAGACACTGAGTGAATACATTTACTGTCTTAGGTAAGTCTGTACTAAATTGTGGAGGCAAAAATTTCATTAGCTTGTCAGAGCTGTGACTATTCCAAGAAGAAGCAGACAAAACCAAGAGTTCAATTTAACATGAGCCTCTAGTTCCTGACACCCTGTTCTCTACCATTTTCAAATGCCATGAGGTTGGTCTCTCATAGTTTTTACATCAGGACAGAAAAGTTGAAAAAGAAAAAATAAAAAATTACCTGCAATGCAAAATCTGTGGCTAGTGGAAAGTGTCATCTATCATTAAAAAAAACCAGTAAAACAAATGCATTTGGAGGACATCAAATCTTTGAATGCAAACACATTTTACTTATCTTAAACACAGGTACTTACCTTTTTTCCTATTCCATAGTGCCAACACCACGCACAAGACCAGTTTTACTACTTCAGAACACATGTTCACTGTTGTAGGAAGGTAATCATATTTGTTATCTGTGGGATCAGGCAAATCAGAGAGAGGACACAATCACATTCTGACTCTTGCATTCATGATCAGAGCAGGAATCTATTTTAACCACTCCAATCAGAATTTTAGTTGCTTTCCACAAATGCAAAAGGCTACGTCAGCACTTTCATTATAAATATTCCAAATTTTATGATATACAGAATATCCTCTTTTCTGGATTGACATCTTTTCTCATTTGGTCCCTGTTTATAGCAAAACTTTTTTGTAAGGACTCAAGAACACCACTCTTTAAAAACAAACAAACAAACAAACAAAACATTACAAGTGTGAATGTTTTCCCCAAAGAGCAATATGGTATTTTTCACCTTCAGAAAAAAAATGGCTTTCAGGATGACAGGGCTAGCAATACTAGTCCGTTTTAGCACACCCACTACAATACCACTTTTCTCCTACACCTGTTGCAATGAAAGTATTTCAATCAAGACATGTACCATAGATAGTGCTTATACAACACCTTAGTCTTTGAAAAATCAGCTATAAAATAATTCACCACCTTGTCTTTTAAGGGCGGAACATATACCTTACAACCCAAATTACCATTTTATGTTAGATCAATGACTACACAGGGACTTTCCAGGGAAGAAACACACGTCCCTATATGTATATAACAGAATGTTTATGCAAAGAATTCTGCAGGTGGTGAAGTAGGTTTTTTGGGTATATGTTTTAGCCCAAACATTAACTGTTTCTTATCTGAGGTGCACCATGTTTGCCCAACAGTACCTTCATTGGCAGAGTACTTCATCAGGAGGATTCGACTTGAACCCAACACAATGAACACTCCTCCAAGCAGAAAGGTCTGGTTGATTGTCTTGGAGCAAAACAGAGATCGACTACGGCACTCGAACTTCATTCTGCTGTCTCGCTGTCAGTGCCCTTTGGATGGAAGATGAAAACACACTGTAAATAATACTTCCAGAAACTGTTTAAACAGGGTGAAGTAAGTGTATTTTACAGCGTTGTGTTAATTTATACAAAGATGCTTACATAGCAAGCCACGATCTTGTTGCACAGTTACTGTTTTCTTATTGGGGAAAAAAAAAAGGAAAACAAAAAAGAAAGGGAATCACAGTGTCAGAATCAATTGCGTTGGAAAAAACCTCTGAAATCGAGCCCAACCCGTGACACAACCATGTCAACCAGATCATGGCACCAAGCCCCGTGTCCAGTCTTTCCTTAAACACCTCCTGGCACGGTGAACACCATCTCCCTGGGCAGCCCATTCTAACACCTAAACACCCTTTCCGTGAAGGAATCCCTCCTCACGTCCAACCTCGATCGCTCCTAGTACAGCTTACGGCTTTGCCCTCTTTTCCCTCGTTGTGCGGGAGAGGAGAGGGGCCCTCACCTGGCTGGAATCTCCCTCCAGGCAGCTGTTGAGAGCGGCAAGGCGAGGATACGCTAAGCCAGAGGGCTATAAACCATGTGTGTACACAGTGACTCTGGAACGTGGCAGACAGAGGCCGGTTTCTCAGAAGACTTCCATCTAAGGAATGCCGCCCGGCCAAAAGGGTTAAATGAATCACACCCTTAATTTCCTTCACTATTTTTCAGGGCGCTCTTGGCCCTACCGACCCCGGCCAGCAGCGCTAGAGGCGCGGTGCGAGGGCAGCCCCTCAGGCCGGGCCGGCGGCCACGGCGGCGGGGGCGGCCCCGGCACAGCCGGGCAATGCCCCGCGATCCCGCTCCGCCGTTACCGCCCGGTAACGGGCCCGGGCCCGGGGGGACCGAGGGAGGGACGGAGGGAGCCCCTCGGGGACGGTCCGCGCCCCACGGGGGGACACACACCCACACACACACCCACCCGCCCGCCACGCCGCCGCCCGAGGGTGCCGCGGGGGCCGGCGGG
>VXBX01000818.1:126234-160651 GCA_013400415.1 Scytalopus superciliaris | reverse complement strand
AAACTTTCACTGGTTGTGTGGCCAGGGGCTGAAATCCAGGTGCACGGGCAGGGTCGAGCCTGGTTTCAGGAGTGCGTTGCGATGGTTATTTTGGGTCAGAGAGCGACTTCTGCAGCGGACATCAGAAAAAAAATCCCAAACCAAACCAAAACTAGTCACTTCTTCATTGTGCGTGCAGATGTTAAGCTACACAGCATAGCTCATTTCGCTGTCAGAGTTGCAGTATTGTTACAAGCTTCTGTGTGTGAAGTAACTGCAAATAGTAGAAATTAGCCATTTGGTTCTTATAACAGCCTGCTTGTAAAGGTGGGCAGCACATCTGTTATAATTCCTGTTATTGCCTATTTACATAGAAACAACTCGTGGTTTTCTGTAGCTGTTAGACTGCATCCCGTTCTCTGACTCCTATTTGCAAATAATTTTTTATGTAAAGCCCAACTCTGTGTGACTGCTTCACTTGCCAGCAGTTTTTTCACTACTGATTTTTATATGTTTTTGAAAAAGTGCTTCTACCGCACTTGTTTATGACAAGCCTGTGGCATTGTGGTTTGACCTTTTATACCCTTTGCACTCTGCAGACTTGATCTTTGGGCAGAAACAGCGATACTCATTTATTAATTGAGTTTTCCCCTCTGTGGTACATAGTATGCTCTTGTCTGGATAGTGGACCTTTCCAGAGTTGCCCACCAATGTGACACTTGGGCTGCAGTGAAGTTGTGGCGTGGAAAGGTGAAGTGACCTGTTTACTATAGTGCAGTTGTTGTTGCACAGCTGCTGTAATAGTGGAGGAATCCTTGTGCCCAGAGGTACTACTGGAAGGAGGCAGGAGTAGAACCTCCCAGAAATGGGAGGTTATAATATTATGTGTATATCAACCCTTTTGCAAGGGGTAGAAATAAATACTCCAACTTGGTAACTTTAGAAAGAAGCTAGACCTGAGTCTCTCAATAGCTGGCATACCACAGAATGCACAGAGATGAAAGAGTGATTTACCCTCAGGGAGCAGTGGATAGATATTTTACATGTTTTCTTTCTGCAGTTCCAGAAACACAAGTTTGTGCATGTTGCTTTTTGCTTGTGGTTCATTTTGAGGTTAAATAGTAAGTTGTCTCCACTGTGGTGTTGCACAATGTGTTATTGAGGATTCTGAGTTTTACAGCAATTCATATTGCTTTGATTTCTGTCAACTAGCACATAATGATGTTATGATGTTTGTACACCTGCTGTTTCCCCTATCTTAATCTTGTTCTTAAGTGTATCTTCTTTAGAAATGAGGGAGAAAGGCAGTACTCAGTACTGTATGAAACAGACATGCTGCTCATTTCATTTTAAGTGGCTCCTGTGATATCACACACCAGGGTGAAGGAACGGGAATAAGCAAGTTACTCAGTGACTAGTTTTAATGCTGTATGACTGATTAAGGTGAAGTTGTGGCCAAAACCAAGGTATTTTCAGTTGCTGCTTTTTAGTCTTGATAGTTCTTTAGGGCAAGAAGTCAGCTATGCCATGGTTGAAATTGTATTCTTTTTCAAAAGCCCTTTTTTGGGTTGCTCTAATGCTGGGGAACAGTAGATTTCCTTGGTACTTGTAACTTTTCTGAAGAAAACAACCAACCAGCCAGAAGGTAAAACAAAATGCACTTCTAGATCTTAATATGATAAAAGATGTTTTATCCTTAAGTTTTGTAAACGTTGCCTTTAATGCAAAAGTACTTCATTCCTCCATGCAGAGCTAAGTTGTGTGCCTGCTTGCCATCTATTCTGTCATCAGTAAAAAACCCCCATGACAATATGCTAAAATTGAAGTTCTATGGAGTACATAGTAAAGGCACAGAAATGGGTTTTAAAAGAAAGTTAGTAACTGAGTCTTTCCACGTGAGTTTTTGTATCCCAGGGAAAAATAGGTTTGGTCATTCATTCGTGATCTTTCTTAACTGCAAAACCTTGTACCAATGCATTGCAGTGCTGTTCAGTGCCTTCAGTGTCAGAGCCCTGACTGTGAGATTCACAGCGATTCCAGCTGATGATCTGTCTCTTACTTGCAAATGTAACATGGAGTGCCAGGGCTCTTCTCTTCATTACTGATTCAATTGGTGGTAGCAAAAAAAATTTCCTATATGTGATCATTTTTATGATACCTCACATTCTGCAACAATTAATTTTAGTGAGCTGTACGCTACAGAATAAGTAAGCTGCATATCAGCCCTGCCAGAGGTCGCCTCCAGGCTGATTCATGGATCTCCGGACAGAGCTCTTTGCAAGACAAAAGTAGAGCAGATATTTTTCTTTCCAGTAGTGGAGTATACTTATTTGTCAGCAGTTCTCAAAATTTCTAAACTCTTTTTTATTGCAGGAGTCCAAGTTTAAAGAAACTGGAGTAATTACACCTGAAGAAGTAAGTATTTAGAAAGAACAAAGTATTTTGAAAGTAATGATAAATTTTTTGCACGAAATGACAATGTCAATCTCAACCACTTCATGTCTTTGCCAACTAATTGTTGCTTCTTGAAACAATTTTTATTAAGAGAAACTTCTAAATGGCCTTCTTATTCTACAGATGAAGTATATCAGCTTAATTCCTCTTGAGATGACACTTGACATCGGAACATAGGATGCTTTTTTCCTCTATTATGTTGTGAAAAGATTGTAAGGAAGCTGAGTCAACACCTCCATTTGTCATGGGAGCCAGGACTAAAGCAGAAATATATTGATTTAAAGAGTCTTTCCCTTGAGCAACTCAAAGGGGAACATTTATCCTTGAACAGTCTTTGCTTACCTCACTTTTGCTTCCTTCCAGGGTGCTGACAAGATCATTACATTTGCTTGTCCACACCAAGTATCCAATGATTATTATTTTTCCCTCCTCTTCTCTGCAGGCTACTTCAGGCTGGCTGTATTTTGGATTGCTGCCAAGCAGTTGTATTTTTTTAAAGACTTTGCTGCAAAGAAACAAAATGAGATTTTTTTCTATAGTAAAAACACTTAATTGTGCGATGCTGTTTTGAGTTCCCGTTTTGCTTTTGCTCATATTAAAATGCAACTGATCTGCAAATGCATTGCCTTTGCAGAGTTCTAGGAAAACAATGTTAAGACTCTTAGGTAGAATGAAAGAAAAATGAAACAATGCAGAAATGTGAAGATGAGGTGAAAGTGGAAAAAATAATGACTGAGGCAGGTAGATAATGTGGACAGAAGTATCTGTCCTAACACTGGCACCGTGCATTTGTCTGCTCTGTTGCATGGCAAGCAAACACTGCTGCTTTCTGTGACCCAGAAGGGTACCATGCAGACAAACAGGTTAAGCAACATGTTCTTCTGTTCTGATAACTGTATGTATATGTGTGTGTGTATAAATACTTATATATTTAATAATAATGTATGAGTTTAATTATATATATATATACAAGAATAACAGAATGTCTAGACAGATGTTCTAATATTTAACCCCTTTTTGATTTTTGGGATAAAACTTCGGAGGAGTAGTGAAACAAAAAGTACTTTCTATAGAATATGGCAAGGACAACACCAGTAAGAGTGTGAATAGTATGTGTTCTCTGTGTCAGGTTAGATGCTGCTGGGATGAATAAATTGGATCCTTCAAAACAGTAGTCAAGGGAACCAGTTAGACAGCAAGATTAAATTTTTGTTTGGTTTATATGAAGCCAGAGTGTAAATCTGCTGATTGTCCCTTTGACAGTCTTTCCTCTTTCATGATGGTTTTGGTCTTTATATAGTAATTATTGCTAAAGAAGAATTGAAAGTCATCGATAATGGAGCTAGGATGTTATCTTGGAATGAGTTTGGATTTCTTGGGTAATTTTGGCTATATTTTAGTCTGAGACACTAATTGTTTTATAGATTTATGTGATGTTCCTGTGACTTGCCTCTGAAGATGAATCAATTAGCAATAAGGCTAAAGATGACTCATTAATCAAACTCAACACCTCCTCCCTCTTTTCATATATCTGTGTACTTGATTTAATTGCAAAAAGCTCTTGCCTGTCATGAGTTCTTACTAGTTAATACCTCCAAAAGATGGCACCTGTTTTAATTATATATGTAGATACAGACAAATCCTTTAAAATCATTCTTTTCAGGACTAGAAATAAGATGTCCTAAAACTGATCTCCTTCAACTTTGCAATATTGCTTGAGAAACAGAAAGTGAAACCAGCTAGATAATTTCCTGCCTAAGCTGAAAAAAA
Organism: Scytalopus superciliaris; assembly: GCA_013400415.1. Taxonomy (NCBI): domain Eukaryota; kingdom Metazoa; phylum Chordata; class Aves; order Passeriformes; family Rhinocryptidae; genus Scytalopus; species Scytalopus superciliaris. The sequence goes on along the minus strand of VXBX01000818.1, from coordinate 156,448 downwards.
TGTAAATGGAATTTTGAGCATTGTTTTAGGGATTTTTATCTGCTAGACCCATAAACAGCATTTTTTGTTTTTTCATCTTCAATTTTAATAATATATTTCAACACTGGTGCCATGAATAGTATTCCGGTTCCTTGAACAGAGAATTTGAAATAATTCTGGGGATTCACTTGTTAATTATTATGTAAAGGGTAATGAGTTCTAAAATTTCCATGTATATTGGGAAGGATTGCTGTCTTCTTTAAAGTGAAGATTTCATTTTGCTAGAGGCTTTTTTTAAAAAAAGGGGTGAAAGGGAAGCACTTCTGCAGAGATTAAATCTGCTAATCCCCGTGCAGTGCGTGCTGTGGTGTTTTTGCTAAGCTGTCATGCCAGGCTTTGGAGGACACGGTGAGCAAATGGCTGTGCCACGCTGCGAGCCTGGTGTGTCACACTGCCACAGCAGCTGGTCAGCTGGGAGGGCTGTTCTGATGAACGGGCGTTTTTAGGACAAGGAAGGGACTGTAGCAATAGCTGTGCACCTCATATTCAAATGAAACTGCTGCAAAGACCACAAAACCCCACTTTTTTTTAAGTGTAGGCTTGCATTTCCCAATTTACGTGTGTAAAAGACAAGCCTGGTGGGTTAGACTTTGCTGGGTGAGTTTTGAGTTCATACACGAGTCTGGCATAACTTATCACTGGTAAGTGTAACGTGACAGTATCACTTTGAAATAGTAATGAGATTTTATAAAAGCCCTTCTCTCTCATACTAAGAACAAGTAGACTGAATATTTTTTTTAACCTATTTATTCAGAACAAAGTTACGTGCAAGTTTTTCAGTGTACGAAGTGCTTGGTAATCCATATTTAGTTAGCATCAGTGATCAACCGTTACAATAATGATATTTAAAATGTGTACTTTTTTATTATTATTATTTAAAATGTATTCTTTTGTGCAGTTCTCTCACTGATTCAATGAGCTGATGTTGTTCTTGCTTTTTTCCTTGCTGGAACATTGTTTTGAACAGGAAAGAGAATGAAACATTTTTTTTTTTACATTAAACTCTTTGTTGTCTTTATAAAACTTTGAAGCGTGGCAAAGGAAAACAGTTTCTTTGTCACAAAGTGTACAGTATTGCTAGGTCCAGAAACCTTTTTGCTTCTTACTACACTGGTAGGTAATACCACAGCTTTTGCAACTCTCTGAATTTGCTGTGGTGCTTAGTACACGTTTCATTTGGGTGACGTCGATTTAGTCTTCGTGTTTTCATGGTTAGCTGAGAAATGGTGTTAAAATATCAAGCTGATATAAACAGTTGTTAGTTACGTAGTTAATCTATCAAAAGACTGTGCAACTGAAATACTAATACTGAGAAAAATTTGAGATTGTTTCCTTATACCATATTTAACAGTACTTCAAATGTTTTTCCTCCCTTAACAGTTCGTCGCAGCTGGAGATCACTTAGTTCACCACTGTCCTACTTGGCAATGGTAAGTCAAATTAAAAGAATTGTAGAGAGCTACTTGTGCTTTGATGCATTTCCACTGGGTTCAGCTGTACAGTTATTTCAGAACAGTACATGGACTCTTCCAGTAGAACTGCTCTGGCGTCTCTATATTTCAGTCAGACACGGCTTGGTTACTGCTGGGTAGATGTAGTTGAATAAAGGATTTGTTTGGGGATTGTTTTGTTTTGTTTGTCTTTCTAAGGTTTTAAGAGGACATAAGGTGTTAAATTCTGTGAATGCTTTCAGTGCTTAGCTGCAGCAGCAGCAGCATGCCTCCGTGAATTTGTCTTGGTGATTGAAAAAGCAATGGCCATGTGCAACTGGAATTGCTTGGAAGTAGTTGTAAATGCTGTATTTTAGATAAACATTTGTTAATTAAATATGTTCAAGTTGGTCCACGGCAGAACACTTTGTGCAGTGCCTGTCCTTTGAAATCCCTTAGATTTCATGTACAATAAAGGTGCAAATAAGGTACTTGCTTGCATTTTTCTGGTGTCTTGCATTATGGAACTAATCAGTTCCTAAATGAGCATTGTCTGTGCAGTTGGTATGATCAAGATCTTGGCTCTGAATTGCTGAAAGCGGAATTATTATTCTTGAATCATAATTTCTTGCTCCTTTGCCGTCTCCTTCAGAGAAAACATGATGTTGAGTCTGGCCTATGTGCCAGATGTTTGGAAGGGACTATTTAGAATATTACTCTTATTTCAAACCAAAACCCACGAAAGGTGAAGGCAAATGCTTAAGTGTGAAATTAAAAAAGATTACTTGAGTACTAGTGACTGTGGACATATTTTATGTTTATAGAGGTCTATTTCTTGCTTTTTCTGTAGTTGCTTTCTTCGGACATTTGTGACTATGTTGTTGCTGATCCTAGAAAATTTTATACAGAATAGATTATTCTGTCAATTCAACTTTGCCTGACCATCTCACGGTGAAGGTAGTATTTGAGGCAGAAAATAGTTTTGATCCCAGAACAGTTTAGGAGTGGCCAAGCTTTTTAACCCCATATCTATGTCGAAGTCTGTGTGTAGGGAAGAGTAAAGTCATAGCAAACAGATTCTTAAAATAGGTCAAGAGGATTATATAAAATGTTCCTGATACACACTGAAAATAGAAGGGTTCTTTTGTTTGCAGATCATCAAATTCTCAAATGGTGCACTTCATTTTACAGGGCTTCAGGAGAAGAACTAAAAGTCAAGGCTTATCTGCCAACAGACAAACAGTTTTTGGTAACTAAAAATGGTAAGGCTGAAGTTTAAATATAAGAGTTCTTAGAATTGATAGCATGGTTCACTGTGCCATCAACTCTACTGGTTGTCTCTATTGCTAAGGGAAGCAAATACCTTGTGGTTAAGCTGCTCTGGCTTTGCAATATTGAAGTTTTTCCTGCACTTCTAAAATCTTTTCCTTAGACCACTTGTTAGTAGAGCTTATCCAAGTAATTGAACTTGCCTTGATGGAGTATAAATGAAGTTCAAACATTATAAATCTCTATGTCTGTCTTTCCTTTCTTCTGTCCTTCAACTCATATTCAGTGTCTAAAAGGAAAACATTTATTTTCCTCTTTCTTTTGCAAGCTCAGGCTATTGAAGAGTTCTCAAAATGTCTTTCATGGTAACACTGATACTTCTAGTTCAGAGATGTAATTAATGTCACTATCCCTGTCTATAACAATCATATAAATACAATTTTTAAGTTGTGTGTGTATATTACTTGTGGTGACTACCTTTTTAATGGATAAGAAGGCTAACATTGTGGCACAACTGTAAGAAAATCAGTTTCTCGAAAGGTCTTGTATAAAAATGTGTCAATGCCATTAAATGAGCCTTTAGTACTAAGAAGAGCCTGAGGACATTTTTACCTGCAATAGATTGTATTTTGTGCTTGGATTTCACTTGCTGGCTTTTGGAGCCTTACAGTGCACTGTCATGTGAAAATTATTACCACAGTGTCGAACAGACTTGTGTAAGATGGTCCTGATGGTTGGATGGCCAAGTAATCTACTTTGTTCCTCTTTTCCTGCCACTTCTGGGATCTCCCTCATTGCTTTGATCCTTCTAGATCACATTTCAAAATAATGTGTTTCCTGCTGATGGTGTCACATTGTCCTACCACCTGAGTAAAAACTGTGGGCTGTGGGTGAGGTTGGGAGCCAACCATTTCCAAGTTTGGAGGACTTCTCTTCACTGTGACATTCACACCCCTCTCTTCCCTCTCTGAAAGGTCAAAGAGCAATTTTCAGATTCTGCACTTCATGCAGCAGATTTTTTTTCTTCTCCACATTGGTAGAAAAGGAGCATTTTCTATGTAGTCCTTGTTTATGCTAGTGGAAAATGGTGTGTTTTGCCTTAATCAAATATGCATTCTTTCTTTTACTGTTTTCTGAAAACTTTGTCTTGAATGGCTCTGTGATATGTCTGACTGAAGTTACTCTAAATAACACTTTACTTCTAACCTTCTAAAATTCTATATGTTAATTTATAATTAAACATACCTAATATTATTGCATAAATTGCCAATGGTAGCAGAATTCTAAAGACAAATGAGTTTGGAAAACCAATGCAAATCCAGGCAAAATTGTTCTTAAACCAAAAGTTGTTTACCATTGTGAAGAAAAGGAATAGCCTGTCTTCGGTTGTTAGCAAATGAGAAATTAATTCTTTTCTAATCCTGAAGAGTTTGGATAAAAGGGCCCTAGTGGGTAACAGAGGAATGAACTTTCAAGGCCACTGCAGCAGTTGCATTTTACATGAAATAAAGCATCTGGTACAGCACATCAACGTATTTTTGCAAGTCAGTTCCTTTGAATTTAAAATATAGCTTTAGAATTCCCTAAATAAAGATATATGAGATACTGCCTCATTTCAGAAGGCCCTGTAGGATAATTTCTTGCTCCAGTCTGATTTTGTATAAGATTGACTGCATTCATTTTGTTTTGCAATCTTTTGCAGTGCCGTGCTATAAAAGGTGTAAGCAGATGGAGTACTCAGATGAGCAGGAAGCAATTATAGAAGAAGACGATGGTGATGGGGGATGGGTGGACACTTTTCACAATGCAGGTACTTAGAGTCTTGCCTCAGACTTTGCTTTTGATAATCTCATACTCAGTTTCCACCCTTAGAAAGTAAAATCTTCCTTATCTACAGAGGTACCAATAGCTGGTCTGGAAGAAATAAGTTGTGTTGTCAGCTAACCATTTCATTGGTACATGACTGCTCAAGTGTTTAACTCTGTGGCTGTTTGTGCCTGAAACAGGGTACTTTTCAGAGACGTTGGCAATAAATTATTTCAGTATTCTCTTATATTCTTCTTCTCTGAAGTTATTTTAAAAAATGAGCTGTGTAGTGGCTCATTCCTTAGTAAGGAAATCCTGTGAAGATAATGGTGGTTTAAATTACTTGAAGACCATGCAAATTTTTCCTTTTTTTTTTTTTAGGTAAGATTGCATGTCAAGCACATTGAGATCTGTATCTTAATGAACACCTCAACTGACTTAATTATTTCAGTGTTTCCCATTCTGTTGCATTGTTGGATTGAGCTGAAAGGAGGAATCATTAGAAAATAGGTATCTTAGTATGTGAGGTCACTAGAGGAAGGGGGTGCAGTACTACAAGGAAAGAAAATACAGTTAAGTAGAGAGATGAGTATGGGAGATGATCCTTTTTTCCCATAAGTCTTTAATTGAGCTTCTGTTTATAAAGAAGTTTTAAAATTACTGCTTACATGGATCTTTCTTACTGGCTTTTCTAGCACTGCCTCTTATAAATCCTTTTGCTCTTTTCTAAGAATTGGGAATTATATTCGTTTGGGTCTATTTCTAGATATTCTATCAAAATTTAATAAAATTTTGTCCTTCAGTGATGCTTTATCCACCATTTCCAAACCTAGAAGGTACTCCTCTCAGTATTTACTTTCTTTTATGTAAATTTTAGCTGTAATGTGGAAAAAGTTCCCTGAATAGTTGAACGAGGGTGGGGAGAAAAAGGGTGGAGATGATGCATTTTGTTTCTCTAGACATACATTTTTTGTCATTGGCAGTTCTTAAATGCATCACAGTCCATAACTGAACACGCCACACCAAAGAAATTGTTTGAAAAAGCTTTGTCATGTCCTTGAATGAAGGATGCAGTCTTTCTCCCTGCTGTGAATAGACTTGTCTGCCAAGTTTTCCTTTTTAGGGTTTACTGCTGTGGTAGCACAGCTGTAACGCTCTGACTACACCTGGCCAGGTCTCCAAATGCTGTCAGATGAGATAAAAGCAAAATCTGTTTCCATCCTCTGTATAGATGTCTTCAATAGCATCACTTTTTCTGGTAGGAAAAAATGTGCTCTGGTTAGCACACAGCCACTGGAAATGTATTATTTCCAAGGCAGCATTCAACTGGCATTTCTTGTCTTTAAATAGTTATTTCTGGTGAGCAGTTACCTGATTCCAGGTTCGTTCTCAATGATGTAACTTATTTTCAGTTAAAGAGTTAATTAGATAAATGTAGTCTGTCAAAGCGGGATTTTGGCATGTGTCCCAAAAAGTACTGAGTGAGAGCTGCAGTAAAACCAGAAGGCTAATGGGGAAGAACTCAGGAGCTGACACTACTGGGATTTGGGATGGCTTTTACTCCCACATTGTCTCAGCTAAAAGTGTGGAGTGTTCTCCTAAATTATGCTTTGTCATTGTTTTCAGGATACTCAGAAATGCTCAAAAATGCATGCCTGTTTCATGAAGTTGAGTTTCATTATTGTGATGGGAGTGCCTATCCTGAAGTCACTTTTATACAAAAGACCCTTAAAATAAAAGTCCAGATTCGCAGCGTTCCATCAGTAAATTTTGTGTGATGTGCCACAGCTGTGCTGTGGGGTTCTGTGTTACTGGTGTGATTTGCTTATGGGTGTCCAGCACCAAGCATGTTACCAATACCTAGTGAACAGCTTTCTAAATAACAAAATTGTTGCGAGATGTAACTTGGAACAGTGATACGCTGCTTTCCGAAATCTTTGCAGACTCTTTCTATGCTATTCTCAAACTAAGAAACAAGCTTTTTTAACACAGACTTCTTGTTCAATTAACAGGTATAGTGGGTGCAACAGAAGCAGTTAAGGAGATCACACTAGACAGTAAGGTACTTGTTTCTAATTTTTGCTTTATTGCAGGACCTAAAGGTAATAGAAGTTTTACCTGTAGCAATCTAGCTCTCCCTGTGAAAGATTAAAATACATTTGTCATCAGCTGTGTTGCAGATACACACTGACCCTCAGAGCCCGTGGTATAAGTGTGCAAGCACATGCACATACGCATTATAAGCATGTGCATTTCCTTATTACTGTGTTTACTGAGGCATTTGACTTTTTGGAATGTCTTTAGTCAGTGTGCTCTTGTGTCAGGCTTCTGCAAACTGAAAATGAAATTCTGTTTACACTGATACTGCACATTTGTATTTCAAGAAACTACTGTTTGGAGATCCAGTGCGAAGAAATTTTAATATGGAAAGGTAGTGTAGGGATATAAAGTATTTCTTTATAATTTTTAACTACTGCAAGTAACGTTTTAACACATTTGGTCCTGTTTGACAGACTTATGCTTCTGGTTTAGAAGTACTAAAACGGCTTAAATGTATACATCTTATGAAGTCTTAAGTTTCTGCATGTGTTTCCAAAAAATCACTGCAATAGGAGAAAAATCTGAATGTTAAGTCCTCGGGAAACTGAGAACAGTTGGAAGTATTTGAAATGAAAATATATGGGCTTACATGTTTAAGAGATGTGGAGAAAGTCACAGATACAAAATGCTTTTAAAGATGAGTTGTTTTTTAAAGTGAAATTCTGACTGTGTGCTGTGAGAGTTTGTTAAACCATCCAAGCACTAAGCTTTGGATTCTAAAAATTGGAGGGAAAGAAAATGGACTGACCCATACTACACCACAATTGTAAAGAGCTCAAAATTATATTGATCTGATGGACTGTGAAATACATGTATTTCAAGTGAGACTGTGCTGAATATAGTAAAAATACTTTTTTACAAGTCAGTGGCGTAAGGGTGGAAGACACACTGAAGAATAGCTGAAGTTGAGTACTATTTCTGCAAAGGACAATACCTGTAGAATGTATCTGTCATTCATAACTGCTGTTGTGTTTTGAATTGGATGTCACTTCTAATCTATTGTATGTAAAAAAACTTGCTTGCTTGGACCACAGGTCCAATCCAGGAGAACAATTCATTTCTGCTAATGTTCTGTTTGACAGTGCACTTTGTAACTTAGTTTCTTACTTTGGCTTTGGTGTTTCGGGTCTTTTTAAATAAAAAAAAAACCCAGCCACATGATGCTTGCAATTAGAGCAGCTTCTAATTGTAATAATTATTTGGAGTATTCTCCTAAAGCCTTCATGAAACCTGTGTAAATTGAGACCTCTGCCTTCTGAATTTCACCATAGCTGTCTGTTGCATTCACATGCTATGCAAAGCTCGAAAGAAATTGTCAGTGGGCTTGTGCTGTATGCATATCTGTTGGGCTGTGTTTCCTTGGACTGTGATATCAAAATGTGATATCTTCTGGAACTCTCTTGTGTTTTGAAAACAGTTATGGAACTGGACATGGCTTGTGGCACTTTTAGTCATATGATTTAGTTTTATGTAGTCCCGTGAGGAGCAGGGAATTCGACTCAAATCATCCATATGGGTCCCTTCCTTGAGATATTTTACAGTAACTGCTGTGCAGCTGGGCGTGGGTTGGGACTTAACCTGCATGTTTAGTCATTACTTTTCATTTGAGATAGGTGGGTCTTTTAACTGTTTAACACCATGTTAATTCTTCTTTGCTTAGGAATTAAATTATCCAAGACTGCAAAATCAAAGGAGAACTTAAGTGGATTTTTAATATTATGCTAGGGCTTGAAACTAAGATGGGTTAATAAGCAAATATTTGAGTTCAGTGTGGTCCTTCTTAATAATGCAGAAATTTTTTTTCTGGTGCACCAAATGTACGGACTGGACTTACACCTTAAATTTGCTGGGGCTATTAGGCTGTGTAGATGCAACAGTCTTTAAAGCAGTGTTTTCAATTTAACTTCTAAAGGATAATTTAAAAATACCAGAGTGTTCAGCATCTTGTGAAGGTGATGATGAGGAAGATGAAGGAGAAGCTGCAGACATGGAAGGTATTTCCTTAAATTGTGTGGGACATGCATTATTTCGGGCCTGTAACTAAAGCAGTGCACTCTAAGAACTACTCTTTATTTTCGTGGAATGTATGGTGGAACATTCAACAGGCATGTGCTCTTTAACATCTTTTGTATAGTCTTTTATTAATGCATGTGTATTCTAACTTGTGTGCCAAAACCTGTGTGAGTGTTAGTGACCTGGAAACTAATCTGTGTAGCAGAACAGATCCAAGCAACTATAAATTAGGGATTTAGCACAGCTTCCTTCCAGCTTCATACCTACACTTAAACTCAATCTGCCTATATAAAACCACTGAGGGACCGCTCATCACCCTCTTACTGTAGTCTTGATTAAATTTTTGTGAAAAAAGGAATAGTCTGTTTTGGGGATTGGGAAGTCAACCTGAATAAAACCTCTTTAGATACATGTAGATTTTTTTAAAGGAGTTGTTTATGAATGGCAAATACGATGACTAGCTACAAGCTGAACACAGAATTTTATGGGTCTTCTTTTCAGAGTATGAAGAAAGTGGGCTATTGGAGACAGATGATGTGAGTGAACAGTTCTCTATCTTGTCTGTTATAATATAAGCAAATGGATGAAAAATCAAATTTAGGAGTAGTGGATAACTGAGCCTGGTTTCCTGTGGATTTGTCTACTGACAACCTACTGCAGTAACCTAAACCCTTGGGTCCTCAAAGATTCTGATCACAGGAGTTTTGGTTGGTTTTGCTAATTCTGTTTGCTCTGCTTACACACAGTGCTGTATTCACAAGAAGTGAAAAATGCAGTGGTTGTTCTTGAGGCCTACACGTGGAGGATGAGTGGCTTGTAGGTTCAGTAGATTCCACTAATGCATCAGACTGTCAGGAGACAAAAGCATCAATGATGTGTGGTACTATCCTGAGGTCTTCATGAACCTGCATAAACTCAGACCTCTTCCTCCGCAATTTCACTGGAATTGTCTGTTATTTGTGAAAGAAGGCAGGAGAATGTAACAGTGTAGCTACATACTTCCTTAAGAAATCAGACCTTTTTTGAAAAGCAAAAAAACCCACAAAAATGGAAACAAAACTTGGTGGGGGAGTAACTGATACTCATAATTTAAAGATAAAAACAAATCCTAAAAGCCTAGGGTTTTTTTAATGTCCTCTCAAGAGCATTAATAAAAGTTGTACAGCTTTACATAGGTACTTAGGATGGGAGAGAACCCAAACAAGACTGTACTAATCTTGTCATTTGTATCTTGAAACAGGCAACACTTGACACAAGACAGATCGTAGAAGCTAACAAAGCTAAAGCTGATGTTGGAGGGGAAGATGCTATTCTACAGACCAGAACCTATGACCTCTATATCACTTATGACAAATACTACCAAACTCCAAGACTCTGGTTATTTGGATATGATGAGGTATTGCTGTGCTGGGTTTTTTCCCTACTTCTGTGAAATAGAGTCACTATGTCAAATAGCTCTGCTGTTTTATTGCTTATTCACAGTAGAAATTTAAAGGAAAAAGTGGTGAGAAAGCCATTAAACAGTCAGACTTTTAGGCAGGACTTACTATACTTGCAGGAAGTAGAAACAATTTCAGTGAAAATTGCATGTGGTAACAGTGCACTTGGAAGGACACAAATCATGCTCTGTCATTGGAGTTTCTGTTAGCACTGTAGAGCTGGCAATAACCCCAGTAGACTCAGTCAAGTAAGCAGGTGTTTGCATCATCTTCACAGAGAAAGGATTAGATAAATCCTTCTTCCCTTTAATGACTAAATTTCTTGAGTTAAAGTTGGTTAGGGCTTATGGCTCAGATGCCTAGGTGGGAACCTAGTTGTTTGTCAAATATATTGACTTTACTATTCACCTGGTCTATTAAAAAGAAAAATCTTTGCAGTACTAGTTCTATACCATACGGATTTTATCACACTCAGTTCTTTCAGTGTGCTTTCAGAACTGTTAAATTTAAGATGCTTATAATTTGTGGTGCATCATATGTTAATGATGTTAGAGAAGAGGAAGATCTTTGTTATTAATGCTTTTGTTCTCATGTTCCTTTTTCCTCTGTAGCAACGGCAGCCTTTAACAGTAGAGCATATGTATGAAGATATTAGTCAAGATCATGTCAAGAAAACAGTGACCATTGAAAACCATCCTCATCTTCCTCCACCTCCCATGTGCTCGGTTCATCCATGCAGGTAAGCCCTCGCTTCTGGTCTGGTTCAGCATGCACACACAAGACACTTCACTGCCTGTTAAGGCTTTTGCTAAGGGTTTTGCTCAGGTTTTCTGGACATCTTCCACAGCTGGCTGCCATAGTGGTCTGTTAGCTTCTGAGGCAGTATGAAGGGAAGGTATCAGCAGTTCTCTGATTTCATTCCGGTGCTCACTGCAGCTGGTGTGTTCTGCAGTTAGTGCTGTCTTCTCTCTGATCAGCTTGCTTTTACTCGGCTTCTCTACAGGTTCCAGAAGATGGCAGACTACTAGAGCTCTATGAAATGAGTTTCTGTCCTTTCATTTACTATGGCAGAAAAAGCTATTTGAACATGAAATAACAATTTCTTATTTTATATTAATTACTTTCTGCTCCCTCAGAAGTCCTTGAAATTTGCACTGATAAATAGAGATCCTCTAATTGCCACACTGAAGTGTTTGTTGAACATAAGTGCAAAACACACTTGTGTTTTTAGGGTGTTTTCTGTTGCATTTTCCATGTGTCTCACCCAAAACAGGAGGAGCCTGTAGTTTGACTTGTTGTACAGATATTTTTTCTGCATCTTTGAAAGGTACATTTGGGCTTAGATTTAGGCCCTAACATCCTGTTAGTTGTCTTGATGATACAGAACCAATATCTTAAACAGTGTACACCTGAGGTATTATACTTAATAATTAATACTCCTCAGCATTAAGTTCTTGGAGATATGAGTCTGGGCTTTTATCTCATTTTAAAAGAAGACACCTTTTGTAATACTGCATATATTTAATAAAGAAAGTCCAGATTGCCCCTTTAAGTCTTTTAATTTCCTTTGACTTAAAGAAACACATCAGGGATCCATATCACTAGCTGAGATGTCAAATAATCAGCTGCTTCTTGACAAGCTTATGGTAGGTTTTGCTGACTGAAAGCCTTCTTGTTTCTGGTTTAGCAATTATTTGATCCTCAGTCTTGGGAAGGGTAGACCATTCTTTTGAGAGAGGAAGGGAACTTTGCAACAAGTATTTTACGGCTACTTTTGGTGTTATTGTGAGAATATATATTCATGGGCTTAGTAAATCTGTATCTCATGTTTCCTTAGTTTGCGCTTGCTGGAAGCTCTGCTAGTAAATCTTTTGGGAAGAAGCTCCTGTTGATGGATGCAGGCTGGGAGGGCACTGTCAGAAGAAACAGAGATGGCCAGATACTGGGGCATGACTGCCCTCACTGATTAGGCAGAGCTGTGGGTTTCCTGTGGCTACAACGTGTAATCTGCTTAACTTTGCTAACACCTTTGCAGACTAGGAACCAGTGTAATGCTAATCTGTGAATTTGGATTGAATCTCTTCATGGGTGAGAATTCTGTGGTCATATTTTCACTTCTTCCTCTGGAGCCAGTGAAGTGCCAGTTCCTTTGTTATGTAATCCACATCTACACTTGAAGAAATGGTTTACGTCATGAGACTTGTTTCAATTTTAAGAATGAAAGAGGTGATTTATAGTGAAGTGAGACAGATTTGGTGCTAGTCTTAAATGCAGAGGAAACTTCTAGTCAAAAAGCAGTCTGGTTGACCAGCAACTGCTTAACACTTGAAAGGTTTGAAAATATAACCTTGAGACTGTGACGAAAGAGGACAACAATGTATCCCAAGTGAAGGTTTTAAGTATATGTTCTCTTATTCTACCAGGTGAGCTGTTCTGGTTTTTTTAATTGGTAAGAAGGTCTGGGTTTCTGAGGTAAAAAATAATAGCCAAAACTATTTTGTTTTTAATTCAGCTGGGAAATACCCATGTTTAGCTTTCTGTGTTGCTGTTGCTTCCCATCATGTTACAAGAATTGTGTAATGTGGGATATTTGTATGATCCTAAACTAACGTATGTGTTTCTTGTGACGTGAGCATCCTTATGTCACGTGTGAGAGAAAGGAAAGAAATGGCAGTTGGAGCTGTTGTCAGCTGCTGAGATTGCTTCTATTTTGAGTAGTTAGTTGAACTTGCTCATCTTGCAGCTCTGCTGTAAATTGTATTTCTTGTCAGCATTTTTATGGTACTGGGAGAAACATGGTCAACTTCCTCATTAATTGCTGTAAACTGCTTTAATCACAATTCTCCGCTTTTTATTGTGGGTGTTACAAAGGGACTATCAAACAAGGTAACTACTAAACACATGTACTATTAAGTCATAATTACTTGCACTGATTGTGAGGGCTTATTTTTCTCCATTTTAGAATAAATGTGGCTAGGCCTCTGAACTCCTTTTCTTTCTTATGTACTCTGTGTATCTGCAAAGAAGTGACTAGACACAACTGCAAGGAGCAGTGAATCGTAGGTCTTGCAGTTAACTATCATGGATTCTGAAATGTTACTCCTAATGATGACATTTTGGGATGTTTGCATATCTCTGTCTCTTTGTGTGAACAGTTACAGGCACAGGTGATTTTTTTTTTTTCTTGAAAGTACACTGCCCTAAATGTCTTTCATTCATTTTACCCTCTGCTATGGAAGCTTTAGTTGTTGTCCACTACACTGAAAGTCCTGTGGAAGGCCTTTTATCTCTTTGAACTGGGACAGGGGATAGGGGAATGCCATGGGAATGAATAATCTCTGGTGTTGTGGGGTTTTGTATCCCGTATGTCTGGATGGCTCTTCTTTTTTGCTTTCACTTTGATGGTATATATTTCCCTTTCAGACCTGTGCTGAATTTTAATGTGAAGTTAAAAACAAATATTTAGATTGACAGCTTCAGTCAGTTGAAAAGCAGAAAAAGGGGTTCTTAGCTGAAAAGTGAACATTCCTGATAAGAGCATGAAGGGTCATATAATCAATATAAGAAATTAGCTGCTTTCAACTGATTTTTAAGCCCATGATATATGGTTTAAACTGTATATCAGTTTATATTCCATAGGAACAGCAGCATTGCTGACTTGAAATATGAATACTAACTCATGTATGTTACTTGAACCATCTCAAGAATTGATATACCACAAAGTAAATTAGGTGATTTTAACATGTATTTTAAATGTATAATCTATTTGACAGCTCAGGTGGCCTATAAACAGATCCTGTAATGAACAATGACAGGCACACAATGTATTTAGTCATCTGGAATTAAGAGTTATTTCTGGGGGACTTCTATTCAGAAGTTATAAAAAAAGATTTTTAGATAGGATATTTTAGATTACATTTCTTCCAAAGTTATTTCTTTCCATTGTAGTGCATAGATATTTCATATTAATTCCTACAAGTTTTCTTACAGGAGGAAACTGAAAACAAGTCTTACAAAATTTATTAAGCATCTGCAAAGCTTTTCATGACTGACTGTATGACAGTAAGGATGACCATTACTGTGGCTGCTAAAGAATTCCAGATATCTTACTAGTCCTTAGAAAACAGAAAGAACAGATCATTAAGATATATGAAGTTGAGCCAGTATGCTGTTAGAGACTTGCAGTAGCTGCAGGGTGACCTGTATGCTGTGCCAGCAAAAAAAATAGTCTACAGTTATGGATAAGGTCAAAACTGAAGTTTTGGCAACAGCCAAGTTCCTGTATAGAAGCAACTAGGCTTGGCACCTGAAAGGGCCATGTCTTCCACAGGGACATCGTGGGGATCCAGAACTGGAATCCACTGTGAGGGTTAGTTGATTTGCAAAGACCAAGAGCAAATGACGAATGCTGACCTTTAGTATTTCCCCAGACTTGCATGTTCCTGTTTACAATGTGTCTTGGTAACTTTGCAACAGCTTCCTTCCTTGTTTGCAGTGGCTGGCAGCACGATTAACTTCAGAGTAGCTACTAAATGCCAGTTGCTGGTCAGCTGTTTAGATTGACATACTGGTGTCAAAGCATGGTCAGAAAGTTATGCAAACTCTGCTAACCACTCGTCCTTGCTCTCAGTCAGCACGTAGGTTGTTTTAGGATGGGTATTTCAGATGAGTGCTGCTCACTAACTAACCTGCAGTGCTGTGTATGTAGATGTCCATAGCCCTTTATCGTGTGACTGATAAAGATTGCCTAAGGAATCGTGTCTTTAAAACAGAGTTGAATTATAGGCAAAAGAAAGATTAGTTACACAACCTGAAAGTCTGTGTTAAAAATATATAAATAAAACATAAATTAACATACAGTAGTTCTCCCCTCTGACTTGGTATGTTCTTCATCCCCTGGTTTATGGGGTATAGGAACTGAACACAAGACCATTGCAAATTGTAACTGACTGTTAAAAGATTTGAAATCTTCATCATTACAGATATTCAAAATCAGACCAGATAAGATCCTGAGCAATCTATTCTAGCTGCTCATCCAACCTTAGCTATTCTGTAATTCTCTGCTATATTCCCAGGATCAGCTTTGTTCATAACTATGTTTGATAGTAGGTTGGGTAATTCACTGATGAGAATGTAAAAACTCAGTGACCTGAGGAAATGTTTATCCTTCCTGTAGTGCATTATAATAACAGAGCCACAAGAGAGAAGAAACTTACCTTAGAAACTGTTGATTTGCCATAGAACCCAAATTCCCACCAGAGAAAATCTCTATACCCTAAATCAGTCCTAGAGCAACAGTTTTGAATTTATGCAGGATTGCTTTAACCTGCCTAGGAAACTATGAATTGTTTGAGTGTTTGAAACCTCTTAAGCTTTACAAATTTAAGAGTGCAGCAGAGACACCAAAGAATGTTACAGCATTTTCTAGGCATCTTCTTCAGGAGGCATCTGGAAACCTCTGGTGGCTTTCTGCTAGTCAGGATTACCTTCTGGGGGCTTACCTGGTGGCTTTTTTGGCATTTAGCAGTTCAAAATCATACTAGTGTCAAGCAGTATGCATTGACTCTCATTATGCCTCTCAGTCCCCAGTGTAGCGTGGAACATTTTTGCTTTCCTTGTGAATGTAAGGAATTGGCAAATAATGTAACATTCATCACTTAATTACCTTTCAGTTACTGTTGGTATTTTATTTTCTCAGTAAATTGAAAATTTCCTCTTGCTGCTTCTGAAACTAACAGTCCAAAATTATTTGATCTGCACAGATCATATCTTACTGAGATGAAGAAGGAATTACTTTTTCCTTAAAGTATTTTCTGATCTGTTTTTCAGGCATGCAGAAGTCATGAAGAAAATAATTGAGACGGTTGCAGAAGGTGGGGGAGAACTTGGAGTTCACATGTATCCTTTTTTTGTTACTACACTGATTCTTGGTAATTTCTCCAGTGTAAGGAGCTGTTACGTCAAGATTCCTAAAATGGAATGCAATTGTGTCTGAAAGCAGTGAACAGCTGCTTGGGGTAGCACTGACTACAGTTCTGGAATGAGTTCCCTTGGGCAAACAGACTCTCTTAAGTAGCTGGGGAGCCAGGGGTGGTGTATGGCAGGAGCAACAGGGAAAGTAGGATTGAAGGGGCAGAATTGAACCTTTGTTTGCACGAGTATGAAGGACGTATCTGTGAGTATGAAACAGAGATCCCAGTGTAGGAGGATAAGACTGGAGATTCACAGACTCTCTCCAGAGTGTGATCGCTCCTTGGTAAAGCAGCTTTTGTATTAGCTTTGAATATGAAATTAATCTCTGAAAGGTATAGAGATCCCATTATTCTCTATTCTGCATGTGAGCAATATCTTGGTAAAACATTTAGCTGACAAAAAAAACCCCAATGAAAAACACTAAAACCATTCTGAACATCAATATCAAATGCTTCACAATTAGAATTTTCTTTTAGCAAGCTGACTTAGTTATGCTTTGTAGTAATTGATAGTGCTTTCTGCCTGAAGTAACCTCCATGTTAGAAGACAGTGTGTCCTTTCAGAATAGCATTCTTTGGTGCTGTAAGGTGAGTGAGGAGGAAATACTGAGCAGCTGTAGGTCCCCAATCAGTAAAAATCTCATTTACTGTATAAGTTGAGACTTGCTCAGTCTGTGCAGAAAGGTAGTTCAAGTCCCCTACTCCTCAGTAGTTACAAATAGCTTGTTCTCAAGATTTTGATTGCTTCTTTTTGTTACTACTTAACAAATTGCGGCATTTTTAATGTGCAGTTTCTTTTCTCATTATCGTGTAGCTTGTGTTGGTGAAGAAATTGTCCATGAGACTGATATGTCAAAATAGTAGAATTTACTTGTATCCAGTACCAATGCAACTTAATAGGCAGATGAAAGTAGTGATTTACTTTAATTTTTCAATTCCCTGTCTGCCTCATTCCCACATGGACAGATACTTTAGATTATAATTATCTGACACACTCCAGACTGCAAATTCAGGCCCAACATGCATTTGAAGGTCATACATAAAAGGGAACTCTTCTACAAAGACAGACTGCTGAGCTTAGTAAGGCTAATCTCTCTACTTTCCCCCATCAACAGGAAGGACCTCTTTCAAAGGATGGTTCAAAGCAGGAACTGATTTCTTTTTCTGAGCCACTGATACACTTAGGAGGAGCCTGCTTTTCCTGCCACTGCAGGAGGGTAGCTAGGGATTACCCTTGCTGGGTACAATTCACAGTGGCATTTGTTAACAAATACTAAGTATGTAAATAGGATTGTCAGTGTTTGTGTGGTGTCTGCAAGATTTATTGAAAAGAGCTCTTAGTTCCATTTTTTAACTTACAACAGGAAGATCTGTATGTTTGGTCACCATCTGATGTTGTTACCAGAATTCTGCTGTATTAATTTCTCAGTCTCTAACTGCATAATTGCCAGGTGTTATTTTCCTCTTGTCAAGAAATGCAGTTGAACAGACCATAGAAAGTGAATTCTGCTTTATTTTACAAGATTTCTCACTATTGTACGTTTTCCTTAATAAGAAAATCAGGTACCTTCTTATTTTCTTGAAATTTGTACAGGCTGTCATTCCAACAATAGAATATGACTACACAAGGCACTTTACAATGTAACTAAAATAAGAAATGTACTCCTCTAATTATAAAATCTTTTTTTAAATAACCCATCCATGTGACTTACACAACATCGTACATAATTTCTGTAACTAATCTTTTATCAACTTGATGCATTAAAATAAAATGTTCCATTACCAGCCTTTTTAATAAAAATCTTTGTGTGTAATATAAATAAATCACTTTCATTCCGATACAGACACTGCACTAAGAAGTGGGATTTTTTCCTCCATAATTCCTTCAATTTCCTTTCATCAGAACACTATTTTTGTGTGTGTTGGAAACTGAAATCTACTTTCTTAGTAGAAGCTTCATACTTTTCATTGCTGATTCCTGAAAATGTGAATTTTCTTTTTTTTCCCCCCTTCCTATTTGAATTCACTTGAGAGTTATGTGGGTTTGTTCCCTGGCTATGAATGGTTGTATTTTCTCTAGCTGGAGGAGGATTTTGAAAGCTGAACAAAATAAGTGATTGTCTTGGTAGGAAAGTTTGACTACATTTTAAACTAAAATAACTGTAACCAGTCTTTGGAAGGTGGTTTAGATTTACACTTGAGCAAGACTAGTGTTTTGAGATGGAATATTTTGGCAGACAAAGGACAAAATATTGGTATGCAGTCTGTTTGTCTTACAGTAGAAACAAGAACAGTCTTATTGACAAAATTACAGGGTGAGGGTAACGGGAGAAGATTGCAATGGCAGAGCAAGGTTCAATCTTGATTATTTGTCTGCCTCACCTGCACTAATCGGTCTAAGAGCATGGTTTCTCTTTGAAGCAAACATACACAGAGTTGTTTATGAATTCAGATACTGCAGATGCATCCAAGCTTTAGCAGCCACCTTGTGCCATGTAAAATGTAAGGGTTTTATTAATGAAAATGAGAGGATAGAACCATCTATATATGTGTGTGTATATATAGTCATTACGTTCACTTAAACTAGCTTTCAGGACAGCATTTTGTCTCACAAACATCCGTCTTGCATTCTGCAAGGTAATTAGAAGCTGGGGGACTGCAACGGCCTGAGTCTCCTGCTGGCTAGCAAGTTTGGTCCCTGGCCTGGTACAACTGGTCCCTGTTACGACTGTCCTCTGTACCATGCTCTTACTTACATGAGAGAGAGTAATCAAGTTTTATGTTCTATGCTTAAGTTGGCTTTCCTCTTGATAACTTTCTTCACTTCCTCTTTTTTGGACAATATCTTAAGCAATGTCTATGTAAGTGAAGAGTAATGCCAGCTGAAACTTCATAGAACTTAACCACACCCACTGAGTCATGTCATGGGAGTTTTCCGATCAGACTAATGTCAAAGATGTTTTGGACTTTCTGGGAACAAAGGAAGTAGCTGTCCTCCACCCAACAGAGGGGGGTTTGGATGGGAGCAGTGAGAGGGAGTAGGGCTTAAAATAACTAGTAGTGATGTGTTTTTTCCTTTGCTGTGTCAGAATGTTTTGAAACATCCTTCTGCCTAGAAGGTGTCTGTTCTTCCATAGGAAGGTGAATTGGTTTCACCAGTCTCCAGTAAGTTATTAGATACCACATTCTTCCATGTCAGGCTCTTGATGGGATAAGTGGCATGATTTATTTTTCTTTTAAAGTATAAACCAATGAAGGCCTTTTTCTCTGACCCCAGCAGAACAATAGAGGCACAGCAGAACTGAAGAGAACTTGCCAATGTCTTCCATCAGCACCATGATATTTATACCTTATGGCACTTTTAGCACAAAAATGTCTTACGTCATAAAACCCAATGCTTAGTGACTAATATGTGGTGCTCTGCTTGGCTGCATATCAAAGTGGCTGTAGCTGAGAAAGCAAATTTGACCTGGGTACACTTGCAGTAGTTGTACTGTACCTTAATCCTCCTCTTCTTTTGGACTAATACTAAAGATTCCTGATAGAACTGAAGATTGGAACTACTATAAACACATACAAATATAGCAACCTCAGTTATAGCTTCTGTCATATCCTACATGGTCATTAGTTGTCTGAATTTTGTCTATACATCAGAACACCTCCTGAGGAATTTTGCTCTGCTGGAGTCCACTTTCTACTGCACATTTTACAGCTTGTGTGGCTCTTTACTTACCTTTTAGATCTCTATCTCTTGATCTTGGACTTTGAGTACATTCCTGTTTATAGGTGCTGCATGCAGTGAAGATGTGGGTGAAATTTTGATTGTACTGAATCTGAATGTTATGCACAAGGGGTGGGTTATGGTGCAAAGGGAATAACCACACAGGTATGTAAAATAATGACCATCATAAGCTCTGCTGTCAAACTTCAGATACCTAGTCCTCAATTTACATGAAATGTTTTTTAAGTACTTGCTTCCAATAAAAAATATATGTAGAAGAAAAAAAATCAAAGCAGTAACTTCCAAGCAATATATGGGAAATGCAGTTCTGTATTTAGTCTTCTAACAGTCTAATCTAAGTCTAAGCTATAAATACTGGAGGGTGGAAATAGTGTTAAACAAACGGGGTAATTTCAACTTTGTCCTTCTGTGGTTGCATTTCTGTGTATGGGAAAGAGGAGCTTGTTTAACCAGCTTGCTAACAAACAGCCTGAGCCACTGCTAGAGAACTAGACTGCCTCCAGTTTGTCTGTGTTGTGTTGTGAAGTCTGTAGGGACAGATACAATTTAGACTTTTATGCTAAAAGCTTACTGATTTTATATTTGAGAAAGAAACATACCTATCTGCTTTTCTGTTGGAAAGTAACCACCTCTACTACTAACTTGTAAGAAGTGTTTCAAGTCTGCTATTTGGAAGAAAAAAAAAAAAAGATACCTGGATGTAAAAAATTCAACTGTATGAAAGAAGAAAAATGTAATTTGTCCAGAATATCATACCTATTGTTGGAAGTAGGTATGTATACAACTTGGTAAGAGGCTCTCTTTTTTTGATAATCCAGTTTCAGTTGCAACAAGGATTTATGATAAGAGGATGCAAATCTTCCTAGTTGCAAACTGTTGCACTGATATCCTTACTGTTGTTATTCTCTACAGAAAGAAATCCACGTTGAGTATGCTGCTAGACTGACTCAGCATGAGGGCAGCTGCTCCCATGTTGCATATCAGTTGTAAGCCTGGGCAAATGCAGAAATCTCTTAGTAAAGAGGACAAACTGGAACACGGAGAACACAAACATTAGGTAGGAACAAAATTCTTTGTCAAGCCCAACTGGAAATTTTCTAGCAAAAATTAAACAGAAGGGAAAAAAAATCATTTAGGTCAGTCCAAAATGTTGAGTCGCACATCATGAATGCAGTTTTTGAAGAGAGGAAGCTAGAGTATCCTCTTTTTGTTCCTTAAAATTATTTTTTTTCCAGTCCACAAGCCAGCGGTCTTAAACAAATTTGTTAAAGCACTGAAATAAGGTTTTACAATATTTAGAAAATAAACTTACTTTTTTTTTTTTCTCTCTGAAACTTCGTTGAATTCAGCATTTCTGTGCAAATAGTTTTGGGCCCGCTAAATATTTGGTTTTGGCAAACATTGACTGGAGAAACACTCAGTTCTAACAAAAGATACTTGCTTTTCTCCTAAGGAGAAATGCAGGTTTAAAACATGTGAACGTATTTAGGTTTAAATCAACATGTTTATCTGTCTTCTGAACCCTTTAGTGCCAGGGAAATAAGAAACACCCTTCTACATTGTTACTGCCTTGTAGGGTGTTTATGACCAGAGAAGTCAGAGGGCCTGCCTTCCTTAGCAGTATACAGGATGTGTTCTTGTGTGGGCTGTCACCAAAACACACATCTTCCTTTCATATAAGTTGTTGTCTGAAAGAAGGCCCAAGTTTCTCTGCTATGTTTTCTTTTTACCTGCTCCAGTGGTTTTCAGCACAGCACATCTACTTTAAACTTCTCAAATGAGCTGTTTCGCAGGTTAGGCTTTCTTAGCTTTAGTGCCTATGTGCAGAAGTGAAGATACTCATCGGATGGTTTCTGGTCCCAGTTCTGCCTGGAAGATTTGGTAAGTGCCCCCTC
This sequence comes from Scytalopus superciliaris, assembly GCA_013400415.1. Lineage (NCBI taxonomy): Eukaryota > Metazoa > Chordata > Aves > Passeriformes > Rhinocryptidae > Scytalopus > Scytalopus superciliaris. Next base: position 134,743 of record VXBX01000818.1, on the reverse strand, counting down.
TGTGTTTTACCTACTTCAGAACCACGTGTTCACTGCTGATCAATAATTAACTCCTTGTTTGCCCATGAAATCCCTTCACTCTGCACTAAACAAAGTGCACTCACTGGACCACTGTGCATCTATTTGTGTGTTTGGATGAGAGATAGGTCTCTGCTAGGGTATTATTAGCAACCAATTTCAGAATTGTTTTCCAACTTTTCCTTCCCTCTCCATTAAGATCTCTGGCTCCCTCTCTGCCACTGTAATCCAAATGTGAAAACTGATAGTGGCCATCAGGATATGAGTGCCTACTGGCACGTAGGACAGTGTTGGTGATGAAGTAGAACCAAGTTTGCTGTGGGTCATAATGTACAGTTTGCAGAAAGTTGCATATCACTACTTTACAACTCTTTTGAAACAACTGTTCTTGATTGCTCAGACTCAGCCTAGGCTATTCTGGCAACGAGGATAAAATATGAAATTTGCAGAATGTGCAGTGTTGTGAAATAGAGGAGATCCCAGTTCAATACATGAATAGCCAATAAAGTTGCATTGTTTTGTAAGACTTCAGCCTGAAGAACGTATTATGTAGTCACTTGTCATGTGACTAATGGTAATTGTTTTCAGGCAAACAATGCTAACTAAAAAAAATTACATGTATGTGTTAGACTCCCACCACATCTGACAGAGGAAATAATTGCAAATATTAGAAATTAATGGTCAGGTGGAAGGGAACAAAGTCTTTGGATTATTAATAATGATTTTCAGAACGCTGTGAAACTTCTCAAAGCCTAGAGGGATAATGTGATGTAGTAGCTTAAATAAAAGAAAAACCCAGGCTGACCCAGATGATTTCAGGCATCTCAATTTCACATTGATACCTAGAGTGTGGGAAGAAGAGAAAGTAAGTGAGCAGCCAGTATTGGACTCCCTGCTCTTTAAGGCCTAGAGAAGGGTAATACATGCTAATCACCTTTAATAGAAAGTATATCTCATATAATTTGATGCTATTCTTTAAAACTATCAATATTATCAGCCATGCTTAAAAAAGTAATTCCTTTTACCTTTTGCTTGGTACTGCATGATTCATTGACTAAGAAATTTCAAAAATACCACTCTCAAATTCATCAAAATGGATAAAAGAGGAGTAACAAATTGATGTCAGCTTTGATGATTCCCAGCTCACGGACACAAAGCAAGGGGGATTAAATAGGTATTCTGGGTATTAATTTTTAGCCTGCAAAATTTTAGCTTTTTATTAGAGGTAGAATTATTAGAAACTTACTTAAAATGGAAATTTCAAATGGGAACACTTAGTTCATTCAACAGAATCACAGGAAAATTTGTTTAAAGTGAAAAATATACTGTGCTCTCTGTAGTCTTTGCTGTGTAAGTGATCACAATTGCTTTCAGCTTTAAGCACGAAATGATCCTGAAGTTTGGTAGGGAGCATTTTGCTATTCATCTTCATCAATTTTAATTCTTCTTTTCAACCATCTCCCTGATTTCTTCTAAGGCCATATGGTGCTATATAGTTTGGATAGAATTAACCAAGCTGCCAGTTAGGCCGTTCTGATATTATACAATATATCAAACCTAGGATTGATCAGGTTTTCTTTAGAAGTAGTCTGAGGAAATGTTGTCCTTTTTGTCTAGTTCTGGAGTGGAATTATTTTTATTTGAGGATTTAGGTATTTTTTTCATGAAAGCATTAGCAAAACATTATTGAAAAAGTGGTTTTCACCTTCTGTCCATGAGAAAAATAGAGAGGTATTTTCTCTTTTTCCAATAATCAAGTGTATGGGAAACATGATCAACAAATTTCTTGTTATTTTGTCAAACTTCTCAGCACTGGCAAAAGCAGAGAAATATTTTTGCTGATACAGCTGGCATCAGTAATTAGCTTATCAAAAGGTATTTTCCTAATGATTTCTCGTTGATAAACATTGGCAGACCATAGTCAAGACTAGATGCAATGTCTCCAGGCTGCCCTGTTAGCTGCCACTGAAAAGCCCATTTGTTACCCATTATCTGAGGTATTTGAGAGTGCAGTAGGAACTAAACTGAATCTGACAACAGGTTTGGAAAGGTTGCTGGCTTGCTGTTTGAGTATGCAGTGCATGGTGATCTGAACTAGATTTAGCTCTGCACCCACCTCTAGTCCCCACACCTAATGCCTCAGCATTTTGCTGTTAAACTGGGAATGGTTTCTTAGAAAGTGTAGCACCTACTGGGGAAATTGCCGTCAGTGCCAGCCATGTGCTGGGTTTCTGTTTTCTGGGAAGACAGAAAATATGCCCCCCTTCCTCTAGCCATGCAAGTCAAACATCCTGTAATTGAAGTAATCCAAATAATTGTCTTCTGCCTCTGATATCCTGCTGCTTCAGTAGACAATGACCCAACACAGACGGTAGTGGGGCTGAAGCTGCTTCTCCTTGGTGCTTGTGCCTTGCTGGTGTGGAGGAGGGGAAGGAAGGTAGTTTAAACAGTTTATCTCTGTTGGATCCCTGTCAGTAAGGGGAGGAGGAGGTGAAGAGCAATGACCTGAGCGTAGCAAATACTGTTAACCCTCTTGCATCATAATTATTTCATTTCTGAGGGGAAGTTGGAAGCAGCAACAGCAATAAAAGCAGCAGTCTTGACTTTTTCCTCCAGAGCAGCATCAACAGGCATCTGTGCCATGACACTGCACTGCACGGGTCTGTTCCTCTTGCTCGTGCTGGGTGCGTGGTGGCCGGACTCGGAGGAGCGTGTGGTGGGAGCCACGAAGGTCAGGGAGCACTATATAGCTGCTCAGCTCACTAGCTGGACCTACAGACCCGCATCTGAGGGAAAGGCCAGGTAACCAAGTACAGGGTGAGAAGGATGAAACCAGCCCTCCCTTATGTCTCCCAGCTCCTGTGGAATTGTAGAGCCCGGGAGGACTTTAGAGCCTGCTCTGTTGACTTCGGAGGAACTTGGTTGACTTTAAACAGCATGATCTGAACTAGAGCCTGTGAAGTTTTGAAAGCTCCTTTTTTTATTTGCTCCATTAATGGATAGAATTGTTTTTATGTTTTCAGAGCACTTCTGTTAAGTATGTTCCACGGCTCGCTTTTGTTATCTTTTGTGTAGGTCGATGCTTGTTGTTGTAAGGTATTTAGTTTATATATATATGGATTTTGAACTATGTTAAGGGGAGCCATGGTTTGTAGGATTTCAAAAATTTTCAAATTTTAGAGTTTGCTGAAGGAATAAGTATGTTCCAATATGGATACTGTCACTTTCACTTAAATCAGGGCCCTGATGAACTTTGGAATTGGCTGTTGTGTCTGAGTTGTTCAGTAGTTTTGTGAAACGTGCATCCTGAGTTCTTCTGAGTAAAGGATCAAGCATTGCTATACTTAAGTGAAAATGCTAATTTCGCTTCTCTTCTGATAGCCTCGCCGAATGGCCAGCCTGCCTGCATACACCAATCAAGCATATAAAATATGCTATTTTTATTACCACTGTTAGGATTATAAACACTGCAAGTGCAATGCTACAGATTACAGAATGTGGATGTAATTTAGAATTCTGCTTAAATTAGGCAAAAAAATTACTAACAATTAAACACTAGAATTAATTTACAATTATTTGTTCTCATAGGTTGAAAATGTATTTGAATACTGATGCTTTTTCATATGCATTGGTGAATGACTTATTTTCCTTATTTTTTTAGTTTATGATTTTTTTTTTTCTAAACATGTAATTGCATTTTGGGATAAGAAAAAATATTTCCACCTCAAATTGTGACTTTTAAACTATTCTTTTCCTCAAGACTTCATTAAAACAAAGTTTCTGTGATTTCTAAAATCCCCCTTGGAAATTTAATACAGCAGGTAGAAGCATAATGTGAAACTGGCAAGAGAAACAAAAGCAGAATTTAAATGTACGAATATGAAGCCAAATGCCATTTAGATATTGACCTGGGCATGTGAATTTGCTAATTAGAATGCCATTCTCTTCTGCACTGGATGCATCAATATAAGCACCGGCTGCTGTTTTATTAAATGTCACATTGTGGATAGACTGTTTCAAACCTCAGCTGAAGGACTCTGGGATAACTCAGGAGTATTTCATGTGCGAAGCCTAGTGAGTGATCTGTCAAGGATTTTGGGTCACATCCCAGTGGGTCTAATGAACTTTATAGAGCTTATAGAAGTCTAACTAAAAAACAAAACAAACAAACAAAACCCAAACAAAAAAAAAAAAAAAACAAAACCAAACAAAAAAACTCCAACAAAACCAACCCAGTTCAAAGATACTCACTGAGGAAGAGCTAATGGGTTGGATCCCAAAGGCATTGGGGTATGTAACTTGTGCTAATTTTGGTAGCATCTGAATGTCTCAATACAGTGTAAGAATCTGATACTTTGCTGCTTTTGATTCTACATAACTGAAGACAGGCTGAAAAGAAAATGGATTCTTCCTGGACTATTTCCTTAATTTTCCATTCATACTGGCCAAAAAAGGATGCCTGGCTTTGCTCAGTGTCAGTCTTATCTTCATAGAGGTTTGATACCATGTACAAGTGATATTTATAAGGCACTTCAGAGCAAAGTGAAAATCTGTGCATGCAGTGCTGCTGCTGCATTTCCTAAAAGTTATGTAACTATGCTTGCATAGTCTGAGATTTCTAAAGTGTTAGTGGGCAATGTATTTTGTTCCTTGTAGCTATACAATTGGCACTGATAAATTTCCACTTCCACCCCATAGTCTTATGTGCATCTTCTATTGAACCTTGCCACGTTGGGGCAGAACTTGTCCATGTAGGTTATGGATGGAGTCCTTCTCCTCAAAGAGTTAAACAACATTTTATCAGTGACTTTAACAAGAGGGGAATGCATTGAAACACAACCTGCTTCTGCCTGACTCTGCTGTTGCAAGAGAGTGTTGCAGGGGAATTTACAAAAGATCTCTCAAAAAGAGGTTTCCCCCTTATGGACCCTGGATGCCACTGAAGTGAGATCCCTGTGTTCTCTCTGCTCAGCCTCTCCGTGCCTGAGCAGCCCATCAGCTCCCCCCTGTCAAATGTGACTGAAAGGGCATTGCAAAGAAAGCAAGTGGAATTACTGTTGGATTCAGTCAGCATACATGCTATAATAAATCAACCAATAAATGTGAAAGGCTGTTATCCCTCCAGCCCTCTTCTCATCATTTTTTCCGTTACAGGAGTGTTGTGTGCTGGTTTCCTTCTGCTTGCCTAAATATTTTCTAAGAAAATGTGTGATCTACTGGGTGCCAAATCATTTATGTAACAAGGCTAAGGGCACTTGCAGTGTTTCTCATTTTCTAACTTGCTGTGAGATCCTTAGTTGTTGTCAGAGAACAGTTCTTTGCTTGTCTCCAAGGTCATTGCTGTGACAGGAGCTTGCTGTTAATGCTGTTGTAGAATCCTTCTGGTGAGTCTTAAAGTTCAAGTGTGGGGCTGAGTAGAAAGAAATTCAGGTTTCTTTTGCTGTGTTTTGTCAGATGCTTTCTAGGTTGAGCTGGCTGAGACATTTTCCTCTTTGTCTTGGACAAAATAAAGACATCTTCATCCCAGAATCAAAAGGATCTATAGAAACCAGGACCAAAATCTGGGGTGCTAGGTACTGTAACTGAATGTCCCATATGAAATGTTCTAGCTGAGGAACATCATAGATTCAACAGAGTTAAGAGGGAGAGGCAGGGACACTACAAAGAGCTGGACTGTGTGCTTTGCCTTCAGCAAAATGTGCAAGTGATTAAATGTAATTCCAGGATTCATTTTCTGAGAATATCCATTAAACAGCAGTGGCATCAGTGAGAATCTTTGTCCTTTTAATTTATTTATTTTTTTAACTGTTTTGGTTTCAGATTGGAACACTCAGATCGTGTGTTTAAGAAAATTTCATATAGAGAATATGAAGTGGATTTTAAAAGAGAAAAACCAGCAAATAAATTTGCAGGTAAACAGGAAGGAAATGTTCTGAGTATTTTTGTTTGTTGCTTTTGTTTGTTTTAAATCTAGTGACCAGTTAAGTAAGCTTGTATTTTTGTGTCTGTTGTTTGCACATAAACCAAATAGGCACAGGGGATGAGGTCTCTACAGTGCATGATGCTTTCAGAGGTTGGAATTTCAGAGGCTGTGACTGTCTGCAAATTAATTGCACTGTACAAAGTTGCTCCCTTTGTTTTCAGCATCTGATGCGACTTCCCATACGCATTTAGATTTGTATGGCACAATCACAGTGGTGACACCGTAAATTCACATGGAAAAAGCCCAAGGCCTGAGGCTAAATGTGTTTCTGATAGGGCAGTGGAAAGGAAAAACTGTGAGGCTGAGTGTAAAAGATGTCCCTTTGCCTTTGGGCTGTTACTGCTTGAAGGTGCTTTAAATGCATGGAGGCAAGTTCTCATACTTATGCCATACATAAGTATTGCACTTGTGTTCTGGTACTTAGGCAGAGTACTTATGTAATCTGTCTGGGTTTTATAGTAATAGATAAAATAGCTTCAGATGTTAAATGTTCAGATTTAGATTGCAAAGTAAATGTGTGTGAGGTTGCTGATATGAAATTATTATAAGTCGTCCTGAAAGATCTAGTCTATAAGCTGATTCCTTTCAGGTTTTTTTGTTCTGCTCTGTTTTTCAAATATGTTTCTTTCTCTTTGAAGAAAGAAATTTACAAAATAGTTTACAAGAAAGGAGCCTAATAAGCTAAAAGTTGTCATAGCAGTTTCACCCATTGCTTATTTTTGCAACATGGGGAGGAGGAATAAAAGCTCCTCTTGAAACCTTTTGCAGGAAATGCCTCAAACAAATTTGCACATGGATCTGATTATTTGGATAACATTGTGGGATGGAAAAATCTATTTGTTCTCTGACTTCTAGCATTGAGGGTGCTACTCAGAGAAATGTGCTTGAATGCCTTTCTCTGTACTCTTAAACTATAAAATGTCTGTCTTCCTAAAACTGTTTAATTAAATTACATGTGACAGATCACTAGAAATTTCTAATGAATGTTAACATTAATATTTTGATTTTATTTTTTTTAATCTGGAAATAACTTTTCCCCCTGCCCTAAACCTGTTATATTCCTGTAGTCTTTAAGTGCTTGTTACCAGGTATACAATTTATAACATTCCTGACTATGAGCTGCAGGATTTAAATCCCTATATGTCTTTTTATGGGTAAATCGTCATTGCAGTGGTATTGCATTCTCTGTATTAATTTTACAAATTGTGCTTTGAGAGATGGTATTTCCTAATGGGGGAAAGAATTCTTTGTTTCACTAAACATACTGCTTTGCTCATATTTTCCTCTTTCTTTATCTTCAATAACTACAGGACTTCTGGGACCAACTCTGCGTGCTGAAGTGGGAGATACTTTAGTAGTTCACCTTAAAAATATGGCTGACAAGCCAGTCAGTATTCATCCCCAAGGTCTAGTGTTCAGCAAAAATGCAGAAGGTAAATGCTGCAAAAACCCTGTGTTTTATTAATTTCCTGGTAGGCTACTGCATGAAATATTGAGAGAGGTGCAGGCCACTGTTTGAGGATATGTGTAACACAAATACCTGTTGTTCCTGGATTGAAACTTCACATCCATTGTTAGCTCCTTTCTTGTTCATCAGTGTGTCACTAGGAAATGAGTTTCACCCGACACGCACAGTCTGCTGACCCGTTGCCTGTGTGCTAATACTGTTCCACAGAACTGCAGAATGGCTGAGGTTACAAGGTACTTTTGGAGGTCATCTCGCCCACCCCCATGTAATTGCAAAATATTTTATTTCAGGATATGTAAACTCTTAAATACAGGTCTTAAAACCTTTTCCAAATCCCTTGCAGTAGCATACATCGAGGCATTATTGGTAAAGACAGTTAACAGTGCTGATCGTGCTGCTGTGATACTCAGCATTTAATGCTCGGCTTTGTGGTGTTTTGCTCCTGGAACCCTCGTGAGACTAGCAAAAAAGAGATCATAAATTATGACCAATGGACAGTAAAGTGTCTGCACCAGCACAAAGTGAGTTTGATTGCTCGTGCTTCTTGCAATGCCCTGCCCTGGGTACTGAGTCAGAACACTGACCTGCAGTTTACAAATTTATTCAAGGCTTTGTTTGCTGTGTGAGTACAAAAATAGTTTTGCAACTCCATCTCGTGTAGTCGAGCAGAACATCTTTTTGGAAGTGATAGGCAGTTCAGTTTGACTATCTTATTAATTTATGTGCCTTTTGCACTAAGGATTTTGATTCTCTGGCTCCCCTTTGTCATATTGCAGATATGTAGGATATGGCAGGAATAGATATGATGAGCCATTACTGCCCATTACCTGGAAATTACCTGGAAGGCCTAAGGCAACAAAGCAATGCCAACCCATGCAGTGGCTTTTTGACAGTTAGAAAGGTGACAAAGTGGGCAGTATTCCACTGCAGAGCATCAGTGGCTGAAGCTTCATGCCATCCTAACCCTAATCAGAGTGATGAAGAGCCCAACCTGTTGGCAGTGGAGATAGTTCTAGGAAATCTTTGATCTGTAAGAAAAA
>VXBX01000818.1:91814-126184 GCA_013400415.1 Scytalopus superciliaris | reverse complement strand
GTGAGTGAATCATGAATTCTCTCTTTGAAGCTGAAGTATCATATGGGAAAGAAACAAACCAAGTTTTAAAATTGATTGTAGGAGGATATTCCAGCTGTTCTAGTTGCTCTTTGTCTTCATGCCACCCAACTGACTCTCTTCTATGCAGGCTCCCTGTATGATGACGAAACATCACCTGCAGAAAAAAAGGATGATGCTGTACTTCCAGGCCAGGTCTACACATATGTGTGGGATGTGTCACAAGAAGTTGGTCCAAGAGAAGCTGACCTTCCTTGTCTTACTTATGCTTATTATTCACATGACAAGATGGCAACAGATTTTAACTCTGGTCTGATTGGAGCATTGCTTATCTGTAAGAAAGGTAATGAAATGCTTTAGGATTACTTTGAGGTAATACAGTTTCATTTCTTCACAAAATTAAGGTTGTATGTTATTGAGGGAAGATACTTTTTTTTCCCATATCTTTACATGCCATGTAAAATAAACATTTTTCAACATCATTCTTTTAGATGTTAAAAGTTTTTAAATGCCAACTCCCATGCGGTTCCATCCTATGCAGAGAACATTGTTAAATAGATACATTTGCCTGTACTGGTTGCATTTCCAGTTGCTTAACTGTTAAATGTATGACCTCAAATTTCCTGTCTCAGAATAGATTTTTTTTAAAACTTCTTTCAAAATGGTTCAGCCACTTCAGAGAATAAGGCAAGAGGTAACTGTTTTAGCCATGCCTTTTAAGGGCTATCTGATCAAGAGCCTGGAGCACTGCCTCTTCTGTAACAAGGGTTTGAAATTGCAGAGTAGTATGTCTTTTGCTAGTCATTTGAAAATATGACCGAATTTGAACAGATTATAAGTCTTAAAATTGTTTTTGCATGCAAACAGACTTTAGATTTTACCAGTCTGAACCACTGGATTCCATTTCCACTGATAAGAATCCGTGTCTCGTAGGACTTGTAAATAGCTGCTAGATGCATACCACTGCTTTGAGGGACATTTGCAGCATGCCATCACATAAGCTACTTAAACTACTTGGTGGTCCCTTAAATTGTAAGTTTTTCCAGGTTATATATTGTTGTAGTGAAAGCAGTGAGTGATTTAGCTTGATCCTCTTTTCCTGCGGTTTGAGTCCAAAATTTTGTATAGGCTGTGGACTGCATGGACTTGGACCTCGAGGCTTTCCCTAAATAAACATAAAACTGGTTTGGTGTGCAGTTGCACAAGGACACCCTCTTGACTGATAGATAGCCATTTAATTGCAGAACACACCCATCATATCACCTCAAAGGAGTGGCATAAGTATTAATTATATTCCTCCTGATTTTTGGGGTTTTTTTTGAGAATTAGTGCTTTTAGTATTATCTAGGACTTGTTATTTTCCTAGTTTCTTGGATTTTCTTTCTCTGTGTTTCTGTATATGTATGCATTTTACAGTATACTGGTGGAGCTAATCTGGACAATTACTTTGAGATTACTTCCTTCTCTGGCTTCACAAATTCATGCATATATTGTGGGCTTCAGCTGGATATAAGCTTGAGACGGATTAGTGTGACCAACACCTTTAAGACAATTTGACCATATGTTTCTAGCTAGAGCAAAGACAGACAGCTCACTATGCACATTTTTAAGATTTCTGAGCAGTTTCTTTGACTGGGCACCGTGTATGGCAGGTGTGCAGTATACCTGTCTGTTTGGTCTGCCTCGTGCAGAGTTAAGTGTCTTCACAGCAGCTCGTGTGGTGCTGTGTTTTGGATTTGGGGCTAAATAGCATTGATAATACACTCACCCATGTTGGAGCTATTTCCTGCTCAGACCTCCCCAGCCAGTTGGGAGGGAACTGGTCTGGACAGATGAACCAAATTGGCTTATGGGCTGTTTTCTACCATGCAACATCATTCTCCAATGAAAACAGGAGGCAGAGGAAGAAGCAGCAATGTGGGGAGAATGAAGGGTGTTGACTTCCAAGGTGGCTGCTCCTGAGAGACTGGCTGGGCGTCAGTCAGCTTGTGATTTCTTGTGTGTTGCTTGTTTTTTCCCCTCTGTCCTACACCTTTAAACCATCTTTATTGACCCATGAGTTTTCTAACTTTTGTTCTTCCTGTTTTCTCTCCTGTCTTGTTGGGGATGGGAAGGCATTGAAATGGCTGTGTGGGTGTTTGGCTGCTGGTTGGGACCAACTCACCACAGTCTGACACATTAAGAGCAGTATAGGTAGTAGAGGTTATAATGAGTGGGCTTTTGAGTTAAAGCACTGTCTGAATGTTCTTTGTGTGACAAGCAGATAAATTCCTCTGTTGATTTGACACTTCTTTTGTGAAGGAAAAGGGAACTTTTTAGTCTCTCATAAATAAGAAGGATTGTATTAAAGATAATTGCTTCCACTGCCTCTTTTCTCCTTCTTGATAGAAATTACCCCTGTATCACAAAACAAACTGGACAGTTTCTTGTAACTGATCCAGTTCAGCAGTATCTGTTGGAGTATTTTGTATGTAAATGTTGTTTGCTGAGTGGTCAGTTTTTAAACTTTTCAAAGGTGCTGATGACCTCAGTATAGTTCTTGAAAAGGTACTGTCCACGCTGCTGGTGACTCTGCCACCTCTGTGCCTCACAGTCTCAAAAGAGAGGGCAGCACCAGATTGTGAGCAAAAGGTGTTTGGCACTCCCATGCATTAAGGCAATCCCTAAAACACATTGCCAAAATTGTCTGAGACTGTTCATTGCATGGTGTTTGTCTCCTCTGGATTTTGTGGTTACTCAACACAAAACTACTTTCAGAAATAAAATCACATTATGAGTGTTCTTAAGACCTTATTTTGGCCATGCTAACAGGGGAACAAGCTCATTAAATGTACATGAATGCAATTACTTGGATGTGAAAACTGCTCTACTTTGTCTTAGATTAATCCTTACTGTTTCTTCTTCATAGGAAGCCTAAATGAGGATGGGTCACAGAAACTTTTCGACAGGGAGTATGTGCTGATGTTTGGTGTGTTTGATGAAAACAAGAGTTGGCAAAGATCAGCATCAGTCAAGTACACAATTAATGGCTATTCTGATGGAACATTACCAGGTACTCTTCAGGCTTGTGTGGAATGAAATTAACATTGATGAACACTGAATATTACCTTTATTTGCTTTTCATGCATATGAATGTAGATGTGGAAGAACAGTAGAAAAAGGCTGTAGCCTTTTTTAGAATGTGTCTGTGAGCATCTAAATTCTGGAAGAAAAGGTCTACTGCTGGAAGGAAGTCATGCCAAATTGCTGATAGGAGCAATAAGATTACTTCTAAGGAGTACTCTGCTTGAAGGACAGGATTATTAACTCTAAAAAGAAATTAAACTCCCTCAATTTTTTACTCAGCTGATGGGGAGAGAGGAATGTCGTTAAGTGAACTGTTTGTTTTACAGCATATAGAACATACTAGCTGAAGAACTTCCTGGAAGTGGAAAGTTAGTTACCAGTAAGAGAGAAGACCAGGAAGGTGGTAATGGGGCTATTCTGTTGCTAATGTTATTCCTTGGTTCTGCTAAGGAACTACTTTCATATCTCTCTCCCATCCACTGAGCAAATACAAAAGGCTGTCTTAAGTGGGTTTTTTAAAACAAATATTGGATAGGGAGTTACTGTCACGAGATACCACATCATTCTTTACCTTGGATCCTTGCTTTGTTCTTCTCCTTCTCTGCCCTGTTCCTCCCCTCACCCCCCAAACAAGGACAGATCAGCTTCTCAAAAGAGGGCTCTGTTTTGTTCCTTTTGTGCCACCTCACTGTAAGTCAGGTTGGCACTTGCAGGTAACATGTAAACACCTGCGTGCCACTGATGTCCGGGATTTTGGTATCTGTTCCATTTATAACCTTCTGAAAATTCATCTTGTTTCAAATACTGATCCCAGGCATCAGAGATTTATTTATTTTTAACATTTTGAGTGAAGATTCACTTCAAACCTGGTGTGCATAGGGAACTTCAATGATTTGCCTGCATTCTGAACCCTATTCTCATGTCTCTTTCAGATTTAGAGGCCTGTGCTTATGACAACATTAGCTGGCATTTGATAGGAATGAGTTCCAAGCCAGAAATTTTCTCCATTCATATCAATGGCCAGTCCATGGAGCAAAGACATCACCGAGTTTCTACTGTTAACCTGGTGGGAGGAGCATCAACCACAGTAAACATGACAGTGAGTGAGGAAGGAAGGTGGCTCATATCTTCTCTTGTCCAAAAGCATCTGCAAGGCAAGGAAACATCTATTTATTAGGCACCTGTAGAGTTGTCCTTCTCTTCTTGATGTCCCAAATGGCTTCTACTTTTTGCAACAGTACAGTTAATCCATTTCAGGGGGTTTTGTAATTTCAGTAAGAAAGCACTGGAGAACAGGGAATTCTGTTGAAGTGAAAAATGCATGATGAACTAAAAGACTTCTCTGCAGCTTTACTGCTGTGTGCAGGTCAAAGAGGAAAAGGGAATCAATACTCCAGAATCTGAGTCTCTGTGAGATGTTCAGATAAGCACCATTATAAAATGAGTAAGGAACCACTTGTTTCCTGAGAAAGTGTGCTTTCAACTAAGGGCAACTTAATCTGATGAAAATATTTGCTGTTCATCATCTGAAGATGATATGATCAGAATTGTGTTTTAAAATATGCGAGAAATGTCTCTTTTGTAATAGCTGGAATATAAAAAAACCTGGAAGGGTTTTCTGGGGGGAAAAATACCCAGTAAAAAGTAGCTTTCAGGCCTGAAAAGATGGCAATCATACGAACAGCCTGGCAGCCTTAGCTAAAAGAATGAGAAGCACAGTTGGAGTGGTAAGAACTCATCAGATGGGAAATCACTGTGATACTTTCTTCTCAATTAGCTGGAATGCATGGTTACCTCACTGTGAGAGACTGTGGGGACAAAGAGCTGAAGAAGAGTCGTCTCTCCTTTAAAGAACGTCTTATGGTCAAAAACTGGGAATATTTCATTGCTGCAGAAGAAGTTACTTGGGATTATGCGCCAACTATTCCAGCCAGCCTTGATAGGTGAAGTAATACTTTGTCATCATAATACAGAATGATAACATGAAATCACAGGATAATTCAAACTGGAGAGAGCCTCTGGGGATCTACCAGCAAAGTTGGATCCAGTTGCACAGGACCTTATCCAGTTGTGCTTTTATTGTGTCGAAGGATAGGGATCCCTCAGCTTTTCTTGGCACCTTTGCAACCTCACAGTGAAAAGGTTTTTCTTATATCTGATCAGCCTTTCTCATGTTGCACCTTGTGTCCCTTGTGTCTCATCTCTTCAGTATGCAGCCCTGCTTTCTCTATAATATCCAGTTTGGTAGTTGAAGATAAAAGTAAGATGCTCCCTTAGCCATGTCTTCACAGGACTGAATATATCTGGATTCCTTAAGAGGAAGGGAAAGGGAGGGTGGAAATATTTCTGGAGATTAAAAGTTTTTAGATGTTCAGTAAAATAAAGTGTTAAGTGACTGGGAGAAGGAGAGATCTCTCTATAAATGACCTTTGCATGGCACCAGTGTAGATGTAGTAGAAGTCATAACAAGTAAGCATATTGGGCTATTTTGTTCAATTAAGATAAATAGAAGGAATTCTGTAACACACATGATGTTTTAGTGTACACTGCTGCCCATGCTAAATTTGCAATACATCAGTTCCCTGGTGCTACCCGTGCCTTTACAAGCCTTTACAAGCTGATATTCATAGGAACCTTTAGGGATCAAGCAGAACAAGACAAATGCCTTATTCTGTAAGGGTTATAGTTTCATATACCTCCTTAGAAATAATAGTGTTCATGTAACTCCTCCTCCTTTGGTGTGATTTGCCTCCCTCATTTGCTCTTGGACTGCACAGAGCAAACTTTTATATCTTTCCTGCTAGTCACACAGTTACTAAACCACCTCAGTGCTCTGATTTTTCCTCCTTTGTTGAAAACTACAGAATTTATCCCTGTTCAGTATCCCCTTTTTTGGAGTGCAGGTGACAACAAACATGTTACTCTGTGTAACTTCCCAGTATTTATTCTAGTTTTGCTCTCAGCATTAAAAATTTTAATGTTTTAAACCTCAGTGTAACACTACATATTGTACAGTGCTTGACTGGGATTAAGTTTATCTGTTCCTGTTTCTCCTGAACTCTTTGGTACTGTAAGCAAATTGTTTAGTTTTTCTATGCTCAACGATGCCTTTTTAAAAGGAGAACAGCGATTTCTGATGTCTCACCTTGAAAATATACCTGCTGCTTCAGTTTGTTTCTTTCTTGCATGTGTACAGCATTAAATGAAATGTAAATTCTGATACTAATTGGTCACATGTGATACTAAAACACAAGTAATGGTCCAAGATTCTTCTTACCTAATTTACATTAGAATTTGGGGTGAAGAGCTTTAGGTTAGTTTGGGGTTTGGATTTGTTTTCAAGCAGTGAGGTTTCTACCCATTGCTTGAGTACTAATTTTGTATTTTAAACAAGGTCACTACTCAAGTTTTGTTAATCATTCGTCTTTTCCTGTATTTTTAAGGCAGTATAAAACACAACACTTGGACAACTTCTCAAATCTCATAGGTAAAAGGTATAAAAAGGCTATTTTTAGGCAATACACTGATGCCACCTTCACAAAACGTCTGGAAAATCTCCGCCCCAAGGAAACTGGAATCTTGGGCCCTGTTATCAGAGCTCAACTCAATGACAAAGTCAAAGTGAGTAACATAAATACAGAGATTATTTAAACTACACCATAATTTTCATTGAGGCAGAGATACAAAAGAAGTAGTTTGATTTGTGTTGTTTGTCAAAAAACATAGCTAATGTTATAAATATTTGCCCTATTAAAAGGTACAATCACAAGTTTAGCTTGCACTTTTTGGCATTCCCTCTACAGTTTCCATGATTGTGCTTTATTTTACAACACAGACATGCTTCATTCACACTCTTTGTAAAATATATATTGACACTGGTCCAAACTGGGAAAAAAGCTAAACCACGGTAGACTTTCAGGAGGGATTTGTATGTGGGCCCGAACTTTGAGTCCCTCATTTCTTATGTTGATTTTTTTTTTTTCTGACTGTCCTAGATAATGGTGTTCAGTTCCCATAGTTAAATGTTCTTTCATGAAGTTGTACTATGGAACTATAAAGCATTTGCTTTATAAGCCTGTGCTGCTGTCACATCCACTTGTCTTTCTGTTGTCACTTAATGATGCATCACAAAGTTCCATAAGCTTTAATTTCCATCATTTCCACCATGACTCTGTGACTCTGAGTTTAGCATGTCTTCTTGTTTGGGTTTTTTCTTTTTTTCCCCCCCTCTGGTTTTCATCAAGAACAGGCAGGACATTTTGCCTTTTCCTTACATATCCACGTTGGGTCTTGGAACTGGGGACAAAATTTGGCTTTAAATTTTTCTCCCATATTGAAGGTTCTGAAGAACTTTAGTCAATACCTTCATATTCCCAGAGATAGTGTGTGCCTAGTAAGTGGAAGAACAAGTGTTCCTTTTAGACATTGCAGAGAGCAGGTGTAAGCAGCTGAACTTCCCTCAGTGAGCTCTACAAAGTCTAGAAGCAGGGTACTAGCATCATCTAGACTGTGGGTTTATATTATCAGACAATATTTAGTGCATCCCTTTGCCTTTCTGGCACTTCCTGGGCTGAAACCAGGCAAATCCATTCTACCATAGTGGAAACTTTGTTATGTATTCAGACAAGGATTTGTTGAATACTAATTTTTTTCTTCATTTGCCTATCAATATAGATTGTATTCAGAAATAAGGCCAGTCGACCCTACAGCATTTACTTCCATGGAGTGACACTTTCAAAGAATGCAGAAGGAGCTGATTATCCTCTGGATCCCACAAGTAAAAAATTTGTGAAATATATTTTGTCTATCACTAACTGTTGTGGAGGTTTGCTTTGAAGGAGGTGCTGTGTCTAGGAATGTGCATGGCTGGGGGACCTCTGTTCTGTGCTCTGCCTCTGCTTGCCTGTTGCGTTGCCTTATAGAGAGACCAAGGTATTATCTGCAAAGCAGAGACAAATGCCCTTTTTTTGGTGTCTTAGTTTTCTGTTCTTGTTTGTGGCCTTAGAGAGAGATGAAATTCATTCAGTTATGTCAAGGTAGCTTGAAATGGCCTAATTGCACCAATGTCATTAAAAGGTTCAGCTTGGTATTAAGATGTGGCCCTCAGTATCATCAGTGTTCTCCTTCTTTGTTTTTCCTTAGGCAATGGCACCCAGAGTAGAGGAGTTGAACCAGGGGAGACATATACTTATGAATGGAAAATCTCGAAGACAGACCAACCCACTGCACAGGATGCTCAGTGTATTACAAGGCTATATCATAGTGCTGTAAATATTGAGAGAGACATAGCCTCTGGGCTGATTGGCCCACTTCTGATTTGCAAAAGTGAAGCTCTGACACAGAAGGGTGTGCAGGTAACTTGTTTGACAACCTCTGAGTGACAGATTTGTCTCAAATAATGTTATTTGATCTACAGTGAAATTAGTTTTGCTTCCCTTAGAGAACTCTTCTGTAGAGATCAATTAAACCAATAGGCTCCTGAAGAAATCACTCAGAGAAACAGTCATCTAACTGTCCACATTACTAGAGGAATTATATTCTTAGCAGGAGCAGCATATCAACAAAAGGTCAGCCTGACTTGAAAGTCTGGTTCTAGACTTGATAAGAAATTTTCCTGACACTATTATATCTTCATACTATGATAACATTCAGATCAGACCTGGTCCCTTTCTGTAGCAGATATAACTCAACAGTGTCTGACAATCTCAGACATCAGTGAATCCAGAACAACCCAAACAGCATGGGAGGGTTCTGGGAGAGTGGTTCTCTTTGCCATTCATTGAAATCTTGCTTGACAAAGACCTAAACATCACTTGGGAGAAGAAAAATTGTCAAAAGCATATGCTCAGGTCAAGTCAGAAGTCTGGTGCTTTTACAGAGAGCCCAGTCATAAACCATCTGTGTATCAGCAGTGCAAGTGGCTTGCTCAGTGCCCCATGACAAGTTGGTTGCAGTAGTAGTATTGTGACCTTGAAGTCTTGAGACCCCACTCCATTTCCCTCAGCCCTTGGATCATGCTTACCATGACTGGTGAAGCTAATGTTGCTTGCATAGTAAGAAAGATTGTAGGACTGAGTCCTTACTACGTGTGTCTGCTCACAAAATGTAACTGCTGTGTTGATTGTCTTTCAGAAAAAGGCAGATTGGGAGCAACAGGCAATGTTTGCTGTGTTCGATGAAAATAAGAGCTGGTACCTAGAGGATAACATCAAGGAGTACTGCAGCAACCCAGCCAGTGTTAAAAGGGATGACCCCAAGTTCTATAACTCGAACATAATGCACAGTGAGTGGGATATCAAGATGAATAATATGAAAGCTTGTATGAATCTGAGCATTCAGTGATTGCTTATTCTTAGATGTATGTGTAATCAGGGAATTCTCTGGAGAGCCAGTGAACTTCTAACCATGCCAGGTGGCACTGTACAGAAATACACAATATCACAGAATTGTTAAGGTTGGAAAAGGCCTCCAAGATCAACCTTTGACCTAATACCACCATGCCCACTAAACCATATCACAAAGTGCCATGTCCACTTGTTCTTTGAACACTTGCAGGGATAGCAATTCCACCACTTCCCTGGGGAGCCTATTCCAATGGTTAACCACTCTCTCCGTGAAGAAGTTTTTCCTGTTGTTCAACCTGAACCTCCCCTGATGCAACTTGAGGGCACTTCCCCTTGTCCTGTCACTAGTTGTCAGGGAGAAGAGGCCAACCCCCACCTTGCCATTGCAGACCCTGAAGCAAAGGCAAGGGCTAACTAAACTTTGATGCAGCATGCCTTAGAGATACTGTTTCTAGAGATGGACTCTCCATCAAGGCTACTGTGACTTCATCCCTGTGCCAGTGTCTTTCCAGGTGAAAATGTGATTCCAATTCAGTGGACTGACATTCAAAGAACAAGAGGTTTGAAATGTCTTACTCTGAAAATATTGAGACCGTTTTTACTTTGCTTTCCTTTTAGCAATAAATGGCTATGTGTCTGACAGCAGTGAAATCTTTCAATTTTGCCAAGACACTCTGGTTCAGTGGCACTTCTCCAGTGTTGGCACTCATGATGAAATTGTCTCCGTTCGCCTTTCTGGACACTCTTTTCTGTACCAAGGGAAACACGAAGATACGTTGAACCTTTTCCCTATGAGTGGAGAATCAGTCACAGTGGAAATGGACAATGGTGGTAAGTGGCAGAACTGTAGTGTATTCAACAGCTCTTCTAAGATGTTAATTAAATCTCCAGTCTAGAAAGACTTAGCTGAATAGGAAAGAAAACTTTTCAGATGAACACAGTGCTGGAAAATGTTGAATCGTTCCCAAGTGCAAATGATGTGTAGGGAGTTTTGTTGGCTACACAGACTTAGCACACAGCATAATTTTATACTATACTGAGGCTCTTTTTGCTGGTCATCTTGTAGTTTGGGTTTTGTCCACAGTTGGTATTGTGGTTAGTAATGATCATTTTAAGGCAATTTTAAAATTCTCCTTTCAAGTATCCATTCCATTGCATGATTCCAGATTTTGCCACATACTTGTCCATCCTGAGCATGTTAAAATGGGCCAAAACTGTCAAATTTTCCTAATCAGTACTGGACAAAATAGCTACACCTCATCTTAGGCTTGTGGTCATTTAGCAGCAGTAAAGTCTGCCTGGCTGAACTGGGTCACTGGTCTGATACAGTTCAATGTCTAACTAGGATTAGCACCATATCCTGAGAAAGGGATGCTAGAACCCATGTAGTCCACACTCAAGGAGTGACCTCCAAAAGGACAGAGGTTCTTCATCATTGAAGTCTATGAGGTTTTAGCAAACATCCTAAAATTCTACAAGGTCTAGGTATCCTTATCCCACTCAAAATACCATTTTTTGTTATGTTTTATCTATTTCAATAATAAATTCTCTATGTTCTCAAAGCTTGCTTTGGTGATTGCACAGCATCAAGACCTTATAACTTAAAAATATATGGTATGTTAGGTGGATTTTAGTGTTCAAGACTAGGGAATCATTAAAACTCCCTTAGACTTTATGGAAACCTCCCCAGTAATAAAGTTGTACTTTTGCTTGATTTTGGTATGTGATCTATTCTTTCCATTTAGGGAATGTTTTCTTTGATAGATTTGCCTCTGTTAGAAATCAGGAAAGCTATGCAGGTCACTTCAAACTCTGATAAATAGAGGAAAAATTCTATTTATATTTAACAAAAAAGACTTTATCTCAAGCTCTATTAATTCTGTCTATTCTGTCATTTCCACTAGTTCCAAAAGCAAACTGTATCAAGCAAGGAACTTGATTTCATGTTGTTTAGGGAAATAGACTGTATTTTCTTCTCTGCAGATACTAGTTTCAAATAGAGAACTTAACTACTGACTAGGTTTTGGGAGAATTATAAAAATTCTTAGTTAATCTAAGATGCCTTAGATTGGCAGCTTAATGTTTTATGACAGATTAGAAATTCAAATTACTTTATTCTTCTTGTATTTTTTAAAGATCATGCTTTCATTCAAAAGCTTTTAAAATACTGTGTTTGTCAGATGTTTGTCAGCACTGCCTCAGAACATATTTGTTCTGCTTGGAATGTTCTATCTGCGTGCCAGTGCACACAACAGTAAGGACAGGATAAAATCAAAACTTTATCTCAAGAGGTCCCAATCTCAGATGCAGATATAAACATAGGATCCTTTATTTTATTTCTTTCTTTCCTTTTCATATCCATCTCTTTCACGGGCTATGTTTGGATTCAGGTACTAGGTACAGCTTAATCTACGGAGAAGAGTTCTGTCTCTTAGATGTATGTATTTATTTATGTGCTCTTATATATTTACAGTCATTATTTGTTTTTCATTGCAATGTTTGCTCATGAAAATCCCAGGTGAAGATTAGCATTCTGCTATAGCAGGTGCTGTAGAAACAAACACAACAACTTGCCTTGGCCACTTACATGATAGACAATGTCCATTCTCATAACGCTTTCCTTCCCATTGCAGGTACATGGCTTTTGGCATCCTGGGGTACCCCAGAGATGAGTCACGGCATGCGGCTGAGATTCAGAGATGCCAGATGTGACTCTGATGAAGATGACGCTTTTATTTTTGTGGATGTCACTCACACCAAGACTGAAAAAAACGCTGTTTCCACCTCTGTTGAGGAAGATGAGCAAGAAGAAGATCCGGAGGACTCAGATTATCAGGACTACTTGGCTTCTCTTTACTCCCTCCGAAGCTCAAGGAAGGCAGCAGGCGATGAAGAAAAACAAAACCTTACAGCACTAGCCTGGGATCAGTATGAAGACACTGATGCCATGAGTTCTGAGATGGCAGCTGGCTCTGGTCTGACAGCTATAAATAGCAGTGAATCAACAAACAACTCTAAATTCTTAGAAACTCGTATCACTCCTCTTCCCCTAGTCAAGGCCGAAACATTCCAGTCAAATCACACATCAATCACAACAGAAGAAGATTTATTTTTAGCTACCACAAGTGATGGAAAGGCTGACTTGGGATTTGAGAATAGAAGCCAAAACAAATATGAAATAGCTCACAGTAACATGTCTGCAGGTGAACACTTGCTGAGCAAGGGGGAAGGCCCAGTGAACGTTGCAGAAGAGCTTTCAATTGGTGGAAAGGACAATAAATTTTTTTCAGAAGAACATCAAGAGGAAAGCACAGAAAGAGGAGATGACAACATTAACAGGAAAAGTCAACGCTCACTGGCCATGAAGTTTTACTCTGTCCAAAAGATGAATGCCCTTCTAAATCATGTACGAAACAAAAATGCCTCATTTTCTGACACGACTAGTGCACCTCCTTCTGTGCATCACACAGAGAACACATCCAGTACAAACATGGTGGGAACTGCCCAGCTTCTGAATGATTATGATGATGAACTGGAAGAGGAGGAAAACGATATGGAAAATGCCGTGCGTGCAATTAACTTGACGCTTGCTTTGGACATCATAGCAGGAGGTGTGCCTAATGCATCCAGCCTTTCTGAACCCAGGATATCCAAACATCAACTGGCAGATGCTTTTTCTTTAGATCATACTTTAGGTGATACAGACCCTAATTCCAGCCCTGCAGTAGTGAAGAACTTGCTAGAAGCATCATTGCCCAAGGCTGGGAAATACGCATCTAAAATGACTAGTGAGGAATGGAATTTGGTGTCTACAAAGAGGAATCTGAGAGAAGAGGCAAATTTAGATAAATCTGTTGGTGGTAAGTTGAATCATCATGGCAGAAACGGTACAGCATTCATAAATAAGGAGGATTTGAAGAAGTATCAAGAGTTCTCACATCTAATGGGGGAAGACCAGAAAGGAAGCCCCATGCACCCAACTCAGAAAGGAAAGGAGGGAACCTTCATCAAGATCCGAAGGAAAAAGAAGGAAGATCCAAAAATGACCCTCACACTGAGCCCAAGGAGTAAAAAGTCCCAGACAGTCACCAACTCTATGGCAGGGTTTGGCCGTGTGATGTTTCCAGGTGGGACCAACCACACAGCACTGCCGTGTTGCACCAACACCACGGGGACACCCAGGGCGGCCAACCATGCCATGGATCTGAGAGCCAGGCACGGAGAGCTGCAGAATTACACACTCACCCCACGCCAGCTTAGGCCATCCATCACAATTGGGCTTCCCAAGGAAAACGGAGACTACGAAATTGTCACAGGAGAATCCTACGGGGAGGACACATTGGGGTTTGAATACGAGTACGAATATGTGAGCATTGAAGACCCGTACATGACAGACCCCAAGGTGAATGTCAACGAGCAACGTAACCCAGACAACATTGCTGAGCATTACCTGCGCAGCAGAGGGAAGGAGAGGAGATACTTCATTGCAGCTAAAGAGGTCTGCTGGAACTATGCGGGGGCTAAAAAAAGGTTTGGCTAAATTGCTTGTTTTCATTTTCAACACCATCCTGACACACACTAGCAGAATGCTGATAAACTTAAAAGGAGGCTTGGACTCTCTAGAAACATGATAGAGATTATTACAATCGAGAGCAACACAGCTAAGAACTCTTTTCTTCTTCTTTTTTTTCTTAACCCCCCTTTTGTAGACTTGTTAGAAACACTTTTAATACAGAAGTCAAAAAACTCACTGCAAGAGGGAAACTTGCAGTTAGTTTTGTTATGCTTGAATGACCTATTTGAGTTTCAACTTAAATTCTTGGTACCTGCAGTAGAGACAGGACAGAGATCACCTTGTGCAAAGTCTTTCCAAGAATTTAATGGCCTAACTGGTGTGTTATGAACAGGATGTGCTTACAGGCAGGATGAAATCACAGTTTCTAGCACTAGCAAGAAATGGTTGTGGTGTCTCAGTTCTCTGTTGTAAAATGGGATAAAGCACTTTCCAGCTTTACAAGGTTGCAGTATTGAAAAGTATATGAAAATTGCAAAGTGATTAACCACACAGGTGTAAGGTAAAAACAAAGCTGCATGAATTATTGCATTGTTGGTCCTGCTGTTTAGAGAAATCAGAAGGTGGCTGGATCACAAACCCTGATGTTGAGGGGGTCCTATTATATTTTAACAGGGAAGACTGACCACTATGACGCAGCAAAGAATATATGTGAATTGAGAGAAACACTGTACTAAAAATTCACTATCTTAATTCATCCAAGTTAGGATCAGTGCTCACCCTACAAGTCCCCTTGTGAGGTGCATCATTCCACTGAACTTAACAGAGCCCATGGCATATATTGTCTCTGTGCTGAAGAGCTGAAAACTAGTCTTTCTACTGTGTCACTTAGGTTAAGTTTCTGTTTTTTTGCAGAAGTGATAATGAAGCAAGGCTTGTAGAGAATTCTAATAGCATTTAAGTGCTTCTATTTAAAATCTGAAGGATGTTTTGAATGCCTAAATGCTTATTTTACTGTACCAGGTCTGTGTTGCAAAATGCAGATATGATCAAATGTCAAATGTGTTTCTGTTAGCCTTCCAGAGAAGGTGGATCTGTGAGGCAGTAGGGCATGGGTGGTATGCTCACTACACTGTGAGCTATTAATCTGATTCAGGTTAATAAAGCTAATGGTAAAAAAGGAAAATAAAGCTCAGGTGGATTTTCAGAGACTAGTTGGAGTTTTTCAGCGATAGCTGACCAAATTGTTGAAGGATCTTATAGAACTGTAGAGCTAGAATTGCTTAAACATTGCAAATCATAGTATTCAGAATCATCTGACATTTCATGAAATCAGAGAACCATTTAGATTGAAAAAGAACTCTAAGATCACAGAGTCCAACATTTAACCCAGCACTACCAAGTCCATCACTAAACCAGGTCCATAAGAGCCACATCTGCATGTCTTTTAAAAGTATATGTCTTTCCAAGGACAGTGACTCAGCCACATCTCTGTTCCAGGGCTTGACAATCCTTTTGGTAAAGAAATTTTTCCTGATATCCAATCTAAACCTCCCCTGGGACAACGTGAGACCATTTGAATGTTTATTCTTTCTATTCTAAAATGTTCTTGCTGTATTAGTTCTCAGGTTTCATCAAAGCTGTTATTTCTCTTTCACTGTGTGGGTTTTTAATTGGGGCTTTCCTTTCAGTCCGAGGACGAGTGACGAAACCTGTAAAGATGGTGCCAGATATAAGGTGATTTTCCAAAGCTATACAGACAGTACCTTTACGACTCTCCAGGATAAAGATGAATATACAGAACACCTTGGCATCCTGGGGCCAGTTATCCGAGCTGAGGTGGATGATGTTATCCTAGTAAGTCAATGTTCTGAACATCTGTGCAGGATGAGATTCTTATGGTGGTCTTGCAGTGTAACATACAATGGATCTAAAAAAAACCCCAAAACTTTTTTAAATATGATCATGGGGAAACAGTTTTCAAGGATAGAAATTGCACTGTGGACATCCCAGCACTGTGATGTGTTTCTTTGAAACACATCCTTTTTGTCTTCTATCCATGGTGAATTAAATTCTGGTTTTCTTTCTTGCATTTCCCAACACTAAATACTGGCTTATCAGTCTAATGAAAATGAGATTTAGGTTTAATGTTAATGAAAAACGAGTTTTCTAAACTCAGATTGCACTGAAAATATTACTTTCTCTATGTAAAGGGAGCTTCTTAACTTTTTTAAAGAAAGCAGTAAATTTGTGTTCAAGATTAATATATAGTTTTTGGAAAATATATATAATTTCCTCTAAAAACCTTTGCTGTAAATGTTGGGAGATTTGCATTAGGAAGTACGTTGCTGTAAAAATTCCATTGTTTCCTTCTTCATCCAGGCTTCCAACACACAGGGATGGGACTTCGATAGGGAGAGCAGGTCTTGCTGCTTTCTCCTTATTTCAGTAGGAGCAGTGTGCAACAGGAGCACACTCAGCTACATTTCAAACATGAGTAAGGGAAGAAAAAGGCTTTTAGAGCTGGGGAGTGTCATTCTGTAAGGAGAGGTAGCTATGCAATCTCCTTATCCTGGTGCTTCTCTGGGACAAGTGTGAAGCACTGATTCCAGGGGAATGATACCGAGGCCCAGAGTTACTATTTCGTGCTTTTCTTTAGCACAACTGCAGCAAAGCATAAGAAGTTGGAACTCCCCACCTCCCTACCAAACAGTTCCACGTGTGAGGGGCAGCAGCAGCAGTCGTAGGAGCCTACAGTCAGTGGAAGGCAGGGAGCTGGACTTGTGCTTTCTGAGTTTTTGTTATCTACCTGCATCAAAGATGGGGACTCAGCATGGAAATGTCAAAAGCTATCCCTGCCAGCTTTTCCATGCACCACATAGCCTGTAATCATTATACAAATCATGACCCTGGTTTGAGGTCATGGGAATGTATTTCGTGAGGACTTTGATTTAGGCCTCAATTTGCTGAATAGAATCCATTTTTTAAATTTTTTTAGGTTCATTTTAAGAATCTGGCATCCAGACCATATTCCCTCCATGCTCATGGACTCTTCTATGAAAAGTCTTCTGAGGGAAGCATTTATGATGATGAATCTCCTGCTTGGTTTAAGGAAGATGACGAAGTCCAGCCAAATAACAGCTACATATATGTATGGTATGCAAACAGGCGATCGGGACCTGTGCAGTCAGGGGCAGCTTGTCGGTCCTGGATCTACTACTCTGATTTAAATATGGTAAGGAAATCAAAATAGAGGTGGTAGTGTTGCTGGGGTTGATCACTGAAGGGATGGATAACTGGAGATCATGTAGTCTGCTCCCACAACTCAAGCAGGGTTGGTTAACAGCAGGTTGTCCAGGCTTGTCCACTCAGGTTTTGAATATCTCCAAATAGTGTTACTGTACAGCTGTAGAAATGCAAGCTGCAGAAGTCTTTGGATAGCTGTCCTGTCTTTTGGTCTCAGTGTTGCTGTCTTACATTTAATCTCACACTCAGCTAAAGCAGGATGTAAGCTGTTGAAGAATTCAAATTGGGGACCTCTGGTAGACTGAGCAGGGGGCAGTAAAAATACAAGGCAACAGCAATTCTGGAGTCTGCTTTAGATATTCAGGGCCTGATGCAATCCTGCAGAATGCTATGGGGTTTTTTTCATCTTTTGGTACATCCCCTTTGGCATCTAATGTGAGTGTATTACATTCCAGGAGAAAGATATTCACTCTGGCTTGATTGGGCCAATACTGATCTGTCAAAAAGGAACCTTCAGCAAATCAAACAGCAGCGGGACACCTACACGAGACTTCTTCTTGCTTTTTATGGTGTTTGATGAAGAGAAAAGCTGGTACTTTGACAAACATTCTAGAAGGCCTTGTAACGAGAAGACCCAAGGAACGCAGCAATGCCACAAATTCTATGGTACTTATTTCATTCTGCCAATTATTCAGTTTATTGGAGTAGAGAGAAAGATGTTGGGGGAGGTGTCTCTGCTCACAATCCTTTTCAACATGCATAAATCCTACATGTTAATTGTGTGAATGATTCTTTTTGTTATCCATTGTACTCATAATCATCATGGGTTTATATGTAAAGATTGGCAGTGACTGGAAATTTTCTATTAAAATGAAGAAAGAACATACTAGACTGAAATTTTCAACATAAAACTTCTCTCTTGCACTCATACACATCTATCCCCCATATTAAAAGGAAAAAAATAAAGAAACAAAAACCCTCCTGCTTTCAGAATACCCCAACAACTTTTTGCAAGGAATTTAAAAATATCATAATACTTGGACAAACCAGTTAGTTCTATTGAGGAATTCGAAGCAGCTGTAGAACAGCCCTTCCCATACCTACCTCTCTGTGGATATAGAGATTTTAGTGCTGTACAGGTAACTGGCTAAAAGGTAACCCTTTTTTTCTCTGTGAAATAATGGTCAGGAGTGAAACTCCACATTTCTGTCTTTGAAAAGCTAATGCTTGTGTGCCTGTGTGACCATGCTTGAAAAGCACATGCTGAAAAGTGGAAATCTGCCTTTTGAAAACATAGTCTGTAAAGTCAGTTATTAATCAAAGATGTCAGTTGTATCTGTGTGCCTGTGGAAACAAGAGCTGCACAACACATTTTGGATAGCTGTCCTTCCTTTTGGGCCTGGTATTCCCATCTGACACTTAATTCTCTTTGTGCTCCTGGATGCCATGTGTTGCTAGCAAACTGTGCTCAAATCCTCTGGTGAGGTCACTGGATTTTCTGAATTTATGTACATAGTCTGTAAAGTGTGGTGCACCTTGAATTGGAAAAAAAGTGTTGTTACTTCATTAAATTTTTTACTAGTTTTAATAATTACATTCTAGCACTTTAAGAGACCTGCTTTGTGAGCAGTTTTCCTTACTGATCTTTTTTTTCCCCAGCCATTAATGGGATTACCTACAACTTGCAAGGCTTGAGGATGTACGAAGATGAAACAGTTCGATGGCATTTGCTGAATATGGGTGGGCCAAAAGACATTCATGTTGTTCATTTTCATGGTCAGACCTTCATAGAACAAGGAGAGCCAGAGCATCAGCTTGGTACATACACACTCCTTCCAGGTAAGTATCAGAGCAAAGTTCTGAGACGTGACCAGTGCAGTCTGTTATCATCATATCTACTTTTTTGTAGTTTTTTTGTCATGTCAGGGTGTGTGATACAGGACAGAAAGAACAGATGTGAACCCTAGGAGAATTCTTACGTCCAGGGAGAAAGGAAATAGGCTGAAAATATTCATTAGACTACAGGATATATTCCTTTGCTGCATCACTGTCAGCAGTGTGAATGTGCAATAGCAGCACTTACTGCCAGCTACAAGAGGTTTAAAAAAAAAAAAAGGCCACAAGGAGATTAAAATCATGGGATTGGCTTGGAATAATAGGAGTTTGTTTTGGTGAACATTTGGTAGCTTATTCACTATTTTATTTCATTCTTTGTAAGGAGTTGCTTTTCACTATGAAATCTGCATATTGTTGTTTAAACGGGAACCAGAATTACCATGTGTGCAGTAACTAGGAATACAGGAAAAGCAATGAAGGCACATACTGTGCCTCCTAAAAAGTCTGGCAAACAGCCAAAACCTCCTTCCTGCTCAATGCTTGGCACTCCTGGGTCATGCAGAAAGTGAGGGGAGGGCCCACAGATCTGATTCTCCCACATCTGCTTTTGGCTTCTTTACATCCATCCTTTACATTACTTGAACAACCCACTGGGGCAGCAGCACTGCAGAATTAACATCATGGCATGATGTGATAAGCTGGATAGCACTGTTCACTACACAGCTCAGCACTGCAGTTAATGTGCAGATATCACCATCGAAGGTGGGGTTTTGATCTGGCCACTTAAGTCCAATCTCAGTCTCCAACTAGAACTTCCTTGCTAAGAAAACAAATCATTGAGATGGTGATAGTTACTGCTCTCTCTGCAATGTGTATTTAAATTTTCTGGATTAAGTCATAGGATGGTCTTTGGTTTAACATCCAACCTCGTTAAGATCAACCTTGTAATGCTAATGTTTCTGATACATTTCTCTTCCTTTTTTTCAAGGCTCATTTAGAACAATTGAAATGAAACCACAGAGACCTGGCTGGTGGCTTTTAGACACTGAAGTGGGGGAATATCAGCAAGCAGGAATGCAGACAACCTATTTGGTTATAGAGAAAGGTACTGAACTAGGGTGGGTTTTGCCTGGAGGAGTCAAGCTATGAAGTCTTCTCTGCCCTTTCAAGATCACTAAAAATAAGTTTGGGAGACTGTTCTGGAGAAAAGCAAAGAAGATTATCTGTGCATTTAAGGAGGGTGTGGAATGGTTACTGTAAATAAGTTGTAGAAGAAAAAATTCTTAGCTTCCAGCAATACTAGCTGTGAATTATTTTGCTTACTACCTTCATACCTTTAGCACAGTTGCTTTCAGCTTGAGGTTTCCCCACAGTGACCAGTGGATTAATCTACTGAGAGAAATTGCAGACTTTAATGTGGACTCCTCTGGGAAGGGAGTGGTGTCATAGTATTACTAAGAATTGTTTTGTGTTATGCCTTTGATTTCATGAGAACATATACTGGAATATCACTCATTTTTAACAAACATACTGTGCTCTCTTTAGAGTGCAGGGTTCCAATGGGTCTGGCAAATGGAGTTATACTCGATTCGCAAATTGAAGCTTCAGATCATATAGGTGAGTTAATACTTGAAAAGGTCCATGCATGCTCCTGAATATCCCCAGAAAACTGTAATTGTTCCATTTCTTTCAGCATCTTATGATCTTACAAGATCAGTTCAGAAGTTAAGCAGGGCCTGTGAGCTGTATCAGTTAGCCATCATCATTGTATTTTAACAGTGTCACAGGTCTGCTTTCAGCATCACAAGCTTGAGAGTCCTATGGGTTCTCTGCTTGAAAATGAACACCAAGTGTTCAAAAAGCTTGAGATTTGCCTGTGGGATGAGATGTGAAAGGACAAAGTATATATGTTATAAAAGATTTAGGAACCCTGGCATCCAAAGCAATCACAGAGTCTTAAATTTATCAAGTTTATCCATGGTATAAAAGTGGGATCATTTGTTAGAGAAACTGTTAGAATTTTGCATGGACAGTATCAAGTCAGTATGTACAGGTTACACACACATGCAGGAACACATATCCTTTCCCTTGAAAGAACAAATAAATCATTCACTTTGTAAAACTTAATTTTCCGTAGATTTGATTTTCTTTCTTTGTTTCCTGACAAAGTGTTATGAAGGCTTGAAAGCTGTTCTGTCATATATATTCTATACCAGTTATTAACACAGAAACCTGGTTATGCATAGTGGAGCTGTCTTCCATAAATGTAGAACACATTTTGTACCTGATCCTGCTGGCAGCCAAAGCTTGCTTAGCAAACTCTAGACCCTGGTTCCAAATCAGCAGACAGTATTATACACAAAGGGCTGTTATTTTAAAAGTCATTCTGCCAACCATAAAGCTTTGCATGGTAACAGCTGACTTTCAGTTGCTGACCATGTCCAAATTATCCTGGATTATGGTTTGAGTCTCTTGGTTAAGGATTGGGGTTTTTTCCCCAAGACAGACTGTGGGAGAAAAATGAAGCACTCAAGATCAGTAGCTTGTTACAGCCTCCATTATTTTTTTAGTGCCTCTCTTGTAATTCTTGTTTTATTCATATTTTCTGTCTAGACTATTGGGAACCTAAGTTAGCCCGATTAAACAATTCTGGAACATACAATGCTTGGAGTACTGTAATGAAGGAAGAGGGACTCTCTTGGATCCAGGTATGGTTGGTACAACATGTGCTTGACCATCATCAAGTTGTGATTTTCCAACAGTTTATTTTAGAAGGTCATGCTGCACTTGTTGTCACTGACAAGACTGAGAAGGTGTGCCGGCATATCCCAAAGAATGAGTTTCACTGCTGAGAGGAACATCTTGCTTTGTTTTTATGTGCTAAGTGCTTGGCTATGATATAAGCAGGAAAAGTGGCTTTTCAGCACTTCAGAATGCCATATGCCTTTTTGCAGCCTAGGTATCCAAAACTAGAGGTGGCTTATGAAAGTGTGAACCTTTGATTTCTCTGTGCTCCTTTTGCCTGTCTGTAAGATGGGATTAGTGGAGTTCTGCCTACCATACACACGCAGAGGTGCCTTTGTGGTGCTGTGCTGAAACCTGTAAAATGGCCTCTGCAATTAAATGGGTACATAAATAAATACACAAATGAAATGAGAATTAGGCAGTGTTAATTTGGACTCTGACATCTGGTTGTTGTTCCTTTTGAGAGTGTTGGTGTTGTGGGTGTTAAAATGCAGGGCTCAAAGCTACAGTGTAAATGCCAAAGAATGATATGGATTTTGCTGTGCATTATTGACTTTATAAATGCTGTTTGCTGCTCCTAGGTGGACTTTCAAAGACAAGTTTTGTTAACTGGGATACAGACACAGGGAGCCAAGCAGTTTTTAAAGTCCCTGTACATCCGGAAGTATTTTATTGTTTACAGCAAAGACAAGCGGACGTGGAACACCTTCAAAGGAGACAGCTCGCCAGCACAAAAGGTCTGTCTGTGCCACAGGGGTAGCAACAACCTTGGCAGCATCACTGCATGATGCAGTGAGGTGACAGTTTTGGTTTATGTTGAGAGAGAGTAGAAAGAATTATGGCCTTCAGAGAATTAATAATACAGCTTGGGGCCACAAAGGGTATTTACCTAATAAACTAATAACATTCAGACCAGAAGACAAATTGTAAGATGAGGAACCATCCGGACTGGCATTTGGATTTGCCCTGAGACCTCAACTGTATAGTCTGGCTTTCCCACAAGCATCTCTCCCTCCTTTTATTTCCTAAACTCATGTCATCTTCTTTTAAGCAACCAGGAAGCTGAACTGAAAATCAGGCCCTACCTCACTTGGGATTAGACCCTCCTTGTCCCTTCTGCTGTCCCAGCAGTTGAATGTTGAGCTTTCTGAGTTGCCTGCAGAAGGCCAAGTGTGGTTGTACTCTGAAAGAGGTTCATGTTATGCCCAGGTGCTCCAGCCCTACCTATTACAGCTCCCTTCAGTTTACCTTGATGTTTCTGTGGTACAACTCCCAGACTGAACACCTCTTGTCTTTTGCCTCTCTTTTTGCCTCTTTGCTCATGTCTTCTTACAGATTTAGGTAGAAATGGGTTTCTTATTTAAACTGAGCCCTTCAGATGCTTCCAAATACACTACAATGGGACCATGAGATATTTCAAGGTGCCCTGTGGTATAGAGTACTCCATCACTGTGGATGGGGCTAATGGCATAAAAGAGACTAGATTTGTAACAGAGCAAGCTTTCAGCACCCAAGCTTGTGTTTGCATCAAATTAACTATATGTGGATTTTTTTCTTTTTTGTTTTTAACAGATTTTTGAAGGTAACTCCAATGCCTATGAGGTGAAAGAGAACATAATTGATCCCCCTATTATTGCTAGGTACATCAGACTCTACCCCACTGAGGTCTACAACAGGCCTACTCTTCGCATGGAGCTTCTGGGCTGTGAAGTAGATGGTAAGAATGAGTCATGTGCTGGTGCTTCCATTCTGACAATTTTTTTACCTAATACTTTAAATGAAGCTAAAACTGTGGGTGTTGTCAATGCCAATATTGTTCTTAGGCTGTGGATGCTTGGATGTACTGGAGTTAACACGGTGCTTCTCTCAACAGGTTGCTCTTTGCCACTTGGAATGGAAAGCGGAGAGATCAAGAATACCCAAATAACAGCCTCGTCTGTTAAGACATCCTGGTTTAACACGTGGGACCCTTCACTAGCTCGTCTCAATCAGAAAGGAAAGATGAATGCCTGGAGACCCAAGGTAACAAGTGAAAAGCAGGGATGGCAACAAGACAGCTGGTTAATAAATCTGTGCTCTGTGTGATCACTGCACTTACTGCTCACTGTGTCCAGTGCCAGGTGTGACAGGGTTACCTCACTTTGGGAAGAAGCCCATTCACCTCTTCCGGTAGAAAACTTGTTGAACTTCTGGCAGCAGCATTGAAATCACATTTTGAGAGATGNAGATAAGCCAGGCCCAAACACCGGGAGCTCGTCAGCGTGCGAGCCCAAGAAGGAAAAAAAAAGCAAAAAAGAGACAAAGAACACCTCCCCCTTTGGCTTATATACACCTGATGACGTAAAGAGATGGGATGGAATACTTCCTAAATCTTGACCCTGGTTACCAAGGAAGGCCTACAAAAAACAACCCATCACAGATGGTGTCCTGTGGGCCACAGGCTGCAGCATTTCCCTGCAGGAATAGCCCATTAGTATCAGGAGATGAGTGCAACTTGAATATTTGTCTCAAAGCCCTTCCTGGGGTTGGCTTACAAGCAGTGCAGCTCAGTGGGTCTGGGGGTGGATGACCTTCAACAAGGCATGTGAGCTTCTGTGTCTTCAAAATGGAGCTGCATTTCTCATTTCTTCATGAAGCACATTGAGATTCCTGCAAGCTACTATTCTGTATAAGCATTTGGTATTAGTATTACAATGTTTTAATACTGAAGGTAAATCTGTTGGGGTTTGTTATGTATTGGAAATTAGTGTGGAAATATTAAGATTCAAAATGCACCACCTGCAGTGATGAACTTAATGTTATGGTTCTTGTGACTTGTCTCAGCTTTACTCTTCTGCACTTCTTTAATACAGTTTTGATGCATTTTGACGGCAGTTTTAACTTCCTTTAAACAAGATTTTTCACTTAAGAAAATACAGACATAGACATATTTGCTAATGGACAAACTTTTTTAACAATTGTAGTTGAACAACAACCAGCAGTGGCTGCAAATTGATCTCCTCACAGTTAAGAAAATAACTGCTATTGCCACCCAGGGAGTCACGTCCATGTCTGCTGAAAACTTTGTGAAAACCTATGTTATCCTATACAGTGATGAAGGCTCAGAGTGGAAATCCTACACAGGAGGTTCAAGCTCAGTGGCAAAGGTATCATTCTCAGCTCAATTGTATCGTTTCTGGTTTTAGGCGCTGAACAATGCCAGGGCTCAAGGGCAGAAGGCCCAGACAAATTGATATTCTCACAGGACTTTAAAATGCTAGGGAGCTGAGGTTACTACAGATACTGTCACAATATCCACCTGATTTTAGTCACTGTAATTAACAATAATAGAAGGAAAGAATGCCATATCTGTAGAGAAGGCAGTCAACATTGTGATAAAAAGAGCTGACACTGTTTGTAAAGGAGGACATTTAATTTGAATGAATAATGGATTCTCCAGGGCCTCTTTTCTATTTCTGCCTTGATTTTATAAGTGAAATTAGTGTTAGTGAGTAGTATTGCTGTAACAGAGCTGGGGAACTTCAGGTACCTACAGAGGAGACACAGTACTTCGTATTTTTGCCCATGTAACCTTACACCAACCTACCCCACAAGCACTACTGCAGAGGTAAAATAAGGCAAGTGTGGGGGTTTTGCCCATTAGAAATTAAAATGGCAAATTTTGTGGTGTGGATGGAAACTGAGGCTGTTTCAGACTCAAGTATTGCTGGCCTGAACTACCTCTGACCCAGCACATCAGGAGGAGCCTGGATGTACCTTCTGTAAAAGCAGAAATGAGCCAGTCCATCCACCCTGGATGGCTAATGCAACAGCTTGGAAACGTTGCAAAAAGAAAACACACGGTTTTTTCAAGCACTGCCTTTCAACTAATAGTGTGTTTATGTATTTGCAGGTTTTCTTGGGTAATGAAAACAGCAACGGGCATGTGAAGCATTTCTTTAAGCCACCCATCCTGTCCAGGTTTATCCGCATTGTTCCAAGGACATGGTATCGTGGCATTGCCCTTCGGCTCGAACTCTATGGCTGTGATTTTGGTGGGGGTCTGGCTGTGAAAAGGACTGGCAGGTCTGGGAGCTCTTAGCCTTTCAGCAGTCATCATGCAGAACAACGTGTGTTTTAAAAAGCCCTTCAAACAGTCATGCTTAATAGTTTGGATGTGTGCTTCATCAAAGGACCTTAATGTTTTGCCAGAAGGAACTGAGAGATATTTCTCTGGCAGATGTTTCATTCCTGCAAATACACAGTTTAGTAAACAGCTTCTTTTCTCCTGGAAGAAATAGAGGTCCCTTCTGATTTGTATTACCACTTCTTCATTCTAACCAGTACTCTGTCTTACTTTTTTACTTCATATTAAATTCTAGATCCCTAGGAATGGAGAGTTTGGCCTTTATCTTGAGCCCTGCTTATCTCCATTTTGTAATGCTTTTGCAGCACAGAGGAGGAATAGAAGGCTATAGCAGGTGAATGTTCTCCATACACAGGGCTGAGAGGGGAAACCTGTGCTGATCTGGCACTGTGGTGCTGCATTCCAGCAATGCCTCGGTAAGAAATGGTTCTGGGGTGGCCTCACCTCCACACGTGTTCATCTACACTGTGACAAAGGTAGAACACATCTCAGCACTGAGGCATGTGCAAACCCCTCCTCAGAGAATGTGGGTTCACATTATTGATTTGGTTCTTGCATACCCAGCACACCTGAAACACCATGGATTTCATGTAATTCATCTCAGACCCCTGGCAGGGGGAGGGAGAACCAGCTGTATCTTTCATCCCAGAAATGAGAAGGGAAGTGATTTACCCTGGCAGGTCATGGAACAGCAATGGTAGAACCAAAGTGAGAATCCAGAACTCCTGATGCTCAGTCCCAGATACACTTACAGACCATGGGGAGGGGGAAGTCCCTTGATTAGGAAAGCTTGGAGAACTGTAGCTGTTCAGTGACAGTACAGCCTGGGGGTAGCAGAGGAGGATTAGATGAAAACTGGGTAATAAAAACACCTGGACCTTCTCTTACAATTTCTCTCTAATGGTGTTTTCACTCTCGTGCTTAGAGATGACATGGATTTTTCCCAGGGTGACTACATCTGGTGAAAGTAGGTACACAGTCCATGACCTCATTATTCCAGCAGAGTTCTGTCTAAGCTTTTGGGCTTCTATCCTGTACGTTGTTTAATTGCAGCACTTCACCTATCACACTAGGCAGCATTCAGCAGGGTCGATTTTTCAAAGTCCTCGAGCCTTGGATGGTGTTATCCAAGTTATTTCAGTAGTTTTTCAATTCTTTGTCTTATAAACCAAGCATTTAAAAAAGAGGGTTTAGGATGTGAGTGAAAAGAGTGTAAAAACTAAACAAATATTTTCTTTTTTTTATATACTGTGTCACAAACTGTTGTCATTTTCCACTGGAAAATAAAGATAATATTGTAGCATGAAGAGCATCAACATTTTACTTTGTTTATTAGCCTTGACAGTAGTGGCTCTTTGGCAATAGTTAGTGAAATTTTGCATCATGGAAGTAAAATTTCCAGCTTGATGGGAATTTTCAGTGCTAATTTGAATTAATTTCAAACAGTGAAGCTGTATGAATAATTGATTCTTCTTAAAAGATCAGTTTCTTAATATTTTGTAATGGTGCTTAGTTTATATTTGTTGCCACGAAATTGCAATACCAAGCCATATTCACTAAAAGAAAGAACCAAAAAAAAAGTAAACTTTGGAATGAGGTCTTACCCTTGAAAACAGTTAATAAATGCTTGCTGACCTCAGCAGAACCATGTGATAACTGTGAAAACAGAAGGCCATGATCTTAAATGTTCTGAATAAGTAATTAGATCTTAAATGTTCTAAATAAGTAATTAGTTCTTTATATATATAGATATATATGTATGTATGTATGCGTCTATGTAAAGTCACCCAAATGCAAAACTGATTGCAGGAGCACGAGTCAATACCTCTGCATTAATTTTAAAAGCAGAAAATTCTGCTTCTACTTACGAATGAATAAGACTTTAGTTAGCTGGGGTCAGCTGTCCTGGTTGCATCCCCTCCCCAGGCTCTTGTCCACCCCCAGCCTCCACACTGGCAGGGCAGAGAGGGAAAAAGCAAAGGCCTTGATGCTGTGCAAATGCTGTTCAGTACCAGCTGACACAGCCCTGTGCTGTTAATGCTGTTCCAGTTACAAACCTAAACCACAGCGCCCTGTGAGCTGCCATGCTGGGATTCAGCCCCACACCACTGATGTTCCAGCCTGTCCAGCACAGCAGCACAGGTACAGCAGCCATGCCTGGGCCCTGGGCCAGCCCAGGCATGTGGCCACTGCTGTTAACAAAATGTTCCCTGGCACGGCAGAGTAGGATGATAAGTGCTACAATAAACAGCAAAAGTCCAAAACAGTCACTAACAAGCACCAGAGTCTAACATACAGTAAGTCAAGCAAGCACAGAACCCTACCAGTTAACAGCTTAACAGCTATAAATTCTACCTTGCATGCTCTGATCAGGGCTCTTATCTGAAAGCCCTCCTGCCCCACTCTGGACACCAAAAAAGACTGCAGTGGGCTGACCCCAGCTGCCAGCTAAGCCCCCACTCAATCACCCGACAGCTTTCCCCTGACAGGCTTGGGGAGTGGACTGCAAGGACAAAACAAAGAAAACTTGTGGGTGGATATAAAGGCAGTTTAGTAGGTGAATCAAAGCTGCACATGCAGGCAAAGCAAAATAATAATTCATTTGCCACTTCCCATCACCACGCAGGTGTTCAGCTGCTTCCTGGCAAGCAGGGCCTTGGCAGACCTAACACTTGCTTGGGAAGACAAACACCATAACTCTGAACATTCTCCCTTCCTCCTTCTCCTTCCCCCCAGCATTTCTTGCTGAGCACAATGTCACAAAGTCTGGGATATTATATCCCAGCTGTGCCCTCTCCCAGCCTCTTGAGCAGCCCCAGCCTGCCCACTGGTGGGGCAGGATGGGAAACAGGAAAGGCCTGGCTGCTGTGCAAACACTGCTCAGCAACAGCTAAAACGTTGTGTGTTATGAGTGCTGGTTTAGCCTCAAATGCAAAGCACAGCACTGTGCAGGCTGCTGTGAAGGACATGAACTCCATCCTGGCCAGACCATGTACACAAAGTATTTCTACAGGCAAACGTGGGGGCAAAGTCTTAGTCCAGGTCTACGGCAAGGAAGATGTGAGAACATCTGCAGCAGATCTGCCAAACCACAGTGATGTTCAGTGAGCCCGGAGATGACTGGAAAACAAAGAACTTCTATCAGTTTTATGAAGCAGACAGCTTAGATGGAATTTGCCAAGGCTTCTGGAAATTTTAGTTAAAACAGTCGGCCTTGCACAACCTTTTACATGTTGTGGCATGAAATCCTTTGTACATTGGGATTATTTGCAAAATATGCAAGAAGAGCAAGAATTCCTTCAGTTTTCCCAAAGAATAAAGATATGTATGATGATGTGAAGGTTAGCAAACACAACGTTTTTCGGACTGAGGGAGAAACGTGGTGCCAAAGTTCAGAGTAATACAGCCAATAATTTCTTCACTCACAAATCTGGACGGATGCCTTCACACAGGCCCTTTGATCCACAGGTCCAAAGTCAACTGCTTTTAGCCTTCAGCAGCATTACAATTGAGTTGCTGCCCTCTAATGCTCGTTCCAGCTTCCAGGAGGCCGCAGGGTGCCCAAAGATGGCCATCTGTGGGTGACCACAGCACACGGATGGCTGTGCTTGAAGTCTTGCTCTTTACTCACTGGGTGCCACCAGGTGCTTCCTTTTGCTTTCCAGAGGTGGTGGCTGTACTCCTTCCCACAAACTGGTTGTGCCTGCATCTGGATTGGCAAGGAGTTGGAAGGATGTGTAAAGAGAGTTGAGCAGCTCTAAAGTAGTTACTGACAGCAGCACCACGGTGGTTTCTTCAGATCCTGATGAATTAATCCAGTATCCAGACAGGTTTGCACAGAGTGCCCTGGAAAGTCTAAAGCTGATGCAGGCAGCCTCATGTGGGCTGTAAGCA
Source organism: Scytalopus superciliaris (assembly GCA_013400415.1). Classification (NCBI taxonomy): domain Eukaryota; kingdom Metazoa; phylum Chordata; class Aves; order Passeriformes; family Rhinocryptidae; genus Scytalopus; species Scytalopus superciliaris. The sequence continues at coordinate 96,396 of VXBX01000818.1, read as the reverse complement.
CACCCTTTCCTTATAGAACAGCTGTAACCTCCATTTTTGCCAGTTTTTCTGACCACGACACCTGCACTGCAGGAATGGCTGGACTGAAGCTGAGCCAGCTCACCTTCACCAAGATTCCCAGGAGTCTGCAAACTGGATGGTTCCCTCCACACCACTGGCATAGCAAAGCATAACAGAGACATAAAGCTGCACATTACCCACAGATCACAGTCAGTGCAGATCATGTTGCTGTGTTCACAGTCTCAGAAGCCTCCTGAGCTGTGCACCAACACAGATGCAAAGGTAAATATGGGCTGTGGGGCACTTCCCATATTAAAGACATCAGTGAGATGCAGGGCAAAAGAATGCCTATGTGAAGTGCCAAGAGAACTCTACAGGAAAAGCATCAAGCAGGAATCCGGTTGGGACTTCAGACAAATTGCCAATCTTTTGAGCATCCTCCAGCAGTCCCTGAAATGGCCATGAACACTGAGGGGTTATCAGAGTTTTAGGATGCTGCTAAGGGGAAAAAAGAGGGCTTGCAACTTCACAAACACTGATGCTCATGAGGTGTCTTCCGTGATGGGAAAAGATTTTTTTGACACATACCTAAGGGAGGAAGGTAAAGGCTGTGCCCATGCCTACATATGTACGAGATAAGACTGTTTATCAACATGTTACTGTTAAACCCCGTAGAAATGAGATGCAACACTGTCCTAGGGTGACCAATTGCCGTTTTGTATGAGTCAGTTACTCCACTTAATCAGCATAAAATATTCCTCTTCTTGCTATGTTTATTCATGCTAGCTGTGCATCACAACCAGTTCATCCACCTACACTTTCCTATCATTATGGTGCCCCACTCTCCATTTGTGCGTTACACCCAGTGCTTCCGTCATGCTTTAATTACAATAATCTCCTTCAGGGAGCAACTTCATCTTCTTCAATGTTTGTACAGCACTCTCCAAAAAGAGGCCATGGGATCATTCTCAGGGTTCTGGGGCACATCTGTAACACCATTCCTAATGGGAGCAATACTGTGTTAAGCCCACTGTGACCTAGATACACCAAGCACCAAGTAATTCAAACCAACCTAAGGGCTTCTACATTTAAAAGTACAGGGTATGTTTCTTCTAGGTGTTTGGTTTTTCTCTGTAATGCCACTATTGTACTCTCTTTTAGCACTTCCCATGAAAATCCGTCCACTCTTTGTAGCAGATTGTAGCAGACTTAAGTGGCTTTTCCATTTTATTTCCCCATGACTGCAAAAGATTTTAAAATGTTATGTCCACAATGGAAGTGTATAGTGCTGTATTAGCTCAGGGGTTATTCTGATATCCTGTGGCAAGCAATTCCACAAACTCAGCCATAACTAAGCCATTAATGTCTTATTTCTAACAGCTGTCTGCTTCACCCTGCTTGTCTTCTCTAACAGCTGTTTCAGGACTTACTTGGCGTACCTGTCTTGTTGAACTCAAGATCTTGTGTGTGTGGAACTGGAGGTGATGAAGGCAGAGCTGGAGGAGATGCACAGTGGAAGGTGTGGACATCAAGGCATGAACTACAGGTACAAACTGAAGTCTGAGAAAAATTAAAACCGTGAATTTGTGTTGAACTAAATTACCAAAATGTCTTGGACTTCCAGATAGCTTACAGTAAAATAGGACCAGAAAATATGCTCTGTCCATGCTTCAGAGATCTGTTGCATTCTCTTACCAAGGGACAGGTTCATACAGGGCGTGGATAATTGATCCAATTATAGCAATATATTTATGACAGTGACTGCTGACCCTCCCTTCACCTCTCCACAATACAAAATTAGAACGTAGTCCTTAGACCCTTCTTGCTCTCAAAAAGCTGGAATGGCTCCAAGGTGGCTTCAAAACAGCTGTGGCATTCAAAGAATATCCTAGTAGAACTTATATATCTTTATTTTTTGAAGAGGGGAAGGAATTTTAAAAGCATTAGGAAGGGATCAAGAAGCTGAATCAATTCTGTTGTCTTTTTTAAAAACAGTATTTCACTAAGGTCCTGATATGTGAAAACACTTTAAAATCACCTACATTGGTACTGATATCAGGGAAATACAAGTTCTGCACTTGTAGCCTTGATTGTGGGTTCATATTTACTCAACATGTGACATCTTAGGTGTCTGGAACTAACAAACCCTTGCAGAATAGGAAGCAACAGAAATGAAGTTATGCTATCAGAATAAAGTAATGAATGCCAAAGTTTTTAAACTGACTCTTCATGGCCGCATAATATTTGTAAGTCTCCTGTTCAAAGCCCCCAAGTTATCACAGGATCAGCTGGGGGAAGTAGAAGGCACAGACCTCCAAAGTTATGTCCAGTCTTCTGTTCTTACAGATAGCTGTAATCTGTAGGGGTTTTTCTAAACTAATCATGCTGCATTTCAGAAATAATTAGGCATTTTTTTAGTTCTTGCTAACTCTAGTTAAGAGTCTAGTTCTCCAGATCAGTTACAACAGCCAAAATCATAAAAACAAAGCAAACAGTTGCTGCTGTTTGTCACGTTTTTATGCCTTTGTTCCTTCCATGCTCAGCAAAAGGCAAATCTGTTTTACTCCCTCCATATGGTTTCTGAAATATTTATACCATCTCTGTGCTCTCACCAACTGAGAAAACATTCTGAACAAAAGCTTCACAAGAGTGCAGTTTTTAACTCACAGAAACTTTCCTCCAAACAACTTGGCAAAACTTTAAGAGAACTTTTCATGCACATATATTTTATGAATTCCTCCACAATACACTGCAGACCAGAAGCTGAGGGAGGAAGGGAACAGGTAAGATTAAGGAAAGAAAGTATGAGAAACCCTACTTTTTGCAACTCATGCCTTCCATCTCAAAAAAGTATTGAAAGTGTTTAACCTTTCCTTACTTTTTCTAGTAGAGTGGGGAGATGAAAAGAGAAAATGTAAAGGAAAGCTAGGGAAGAAAATAGAGAAATAAAAATTCAGGGAATAAAATTTTATCCTGTTTCCAAAGGCTGAAAATATTCCATGAAAACAAAATAAAGTAAGTTCTTTTGAGAACAAAAGAAATCCTGAGAAAACCTGGAGTACTTAAAAGTTTTGCAGTTTCTTTTTCTTACGCAGTTTTTGGAGGAGAAATCTAGGCTGCCTGACAGACAGACTGTTTATCTCCTCAAGGATACAGGCTGAGCTGATGGAACTCCTTCTGCCAGCACCCTGGAAACAGCAGCTGAGCTCCAGTGGCTCAGCGCTAGGGATTGTTGTTTTGGAAAGGACCAAGGTCACCCACCCAGTCCTGTGAGCAGCCTGGAAGGTGTGGGAACTGCTGCCTCTAGGCAGGGCACACCATGGGAACTCCACGGTTTTATTCTTTCCTTCCTGCATCTGCTCAGTGTGAAACGGTGACCCAGACTGGTGACAAGGTGCTCCACACCTCCTGCTAACAGCCCACATCCCTTTAACCACTGAGTCACGGGCCAGCAGGACAGAGGCGCTGTTAAGAGCTGAGTGAGAGGGAACTCTGTGTTTCTGTTCACTTCCCCGTGGCAACAGGCTTATCAGTCATTGCTTTGGCTCATTTCACTCTAACCATGCTATGTTAAAAGACCTTGCCCATGGCTGAGATGGATGCCAGTATTAACAGGAGCTGATTCTATGAGAGTTTTGCTTCAAGCTCAAGTGTAATGAAATGGCCATTGTCATCTTTTTTCCCCCTCTTCTTTTTTATTTTCCCTAATAAACCTTGCAGGTTTATTACAAAAGAGAACATGCAGAGCAATGGAAACTTTGCTAGACCCAGAAGACAGGGAGAAAGCAACAAACCACTGATGCCAAATGATACGGGACCAAAATGTTTAGCCATGTTTTACAGACAGCTGAGTAATCTTATGGCACCAAACCCTTTTGTAGCTATGTTTATTAAGCTGTGATGATGGAGATGGTAATAATATTCTGCAATGCAAGGAATTCTCTTCTGAAGCTGAGAGAAACTTGTTTTTGCTCACCCAACTGTGTCTAACCAGTTGCCCTCTGAGAGCTTTTATTTTGCTTCCTCAGTCAGTGAGCCCAGGTAGGGGGCAGGATACGCACCTATTGCTCAGGTGGGAGGCCTGACCCCTGGAGTGGATTCTCTGTGGCCAATTTCCCATCAGCCGATTTGCAGAACAAACTGCAGGTACAGAGCAGGAAGCCCTAGCAGTGCTATCAGTGTGATGGAGTTCAAGGGAGCGGAGCACGGGGAAAGGCAGGACAAGCAGATAAAATGTGGGACAGATTGAGAAGCAAAACAGCAAATAGTTTAGGAGATTGGCAAAACTTTAGTAGTCCTGGGCAAAGCTTTGGATGATGACTTTGAATGTAATGGTTTTATTCTCGTGTCCGATATTCCTTCCGGACGGACGACAGGGCGCGGCTTTGTTAGACCGCAGCAGTGACCGCGGCTCTTATCTTGCCGAGGGGAAGAGCGTGGCAGAGGTCAGGAGCTGACTGCGCTCGGGCCGGGAAAGGAAGGCCAAGGGCAGCACGGCAGGCCAAGGGTCCCTGTTCCCGCGGCTTTCAGGAGAGGCTGGCACTGCCTTGGGGGGAAAGGGGCCGGGAGGAATTTGGGGGGT
>VXBX01000818.1:60910-91788 GCA_013400415.1 Scytalopus superciliaris | reverse complement strand
GGGGCTGCTCTGCGCCTACGGCTTCTTCTGCAGCGTGCGGCCGTCCGAGCCCTTCCTCACGCGGTACCTGCTGGGGCCGCACAAGAACCTCTCCGAGACGCAGGTACCGCCCCCCCCGCCCCGGGCCGTGTCCGGGGGTCCGGCCGGGCTCTGTCCGCGCTCTCACCGCCGCCCTTCCCTTCCCCCCCGCAGGTGTTCAACGAGATCTACCCGGTGTGGACATACTCCTACCTGGCGCTGCTGTTCCCCGTGTTCCTGGCCACGGACTACCTGCGCTACAAGCCGGTGGTGCTGCTGCAGGGGCTGAGCCTCATCGTCACCTGGTTCATGCTGCTGTACGCGCAGGGGCTGCGCGCCCTCCAGTCCCTCGAGTTCTTCTACGGCATGGGCACGGCCACCGACATCGCCTACTACTCCTACATCTACAGCGTCGTCGATGTCAACCTCTACCAGAAGGTCACCAGCTACTGCCGGAGCGCCACCCTGGTGGGCTACACGGTGGGCTCGGTGTCGGGGCAGGTCCTTGTGTCGGTGGCGGGGTGGTCCCTCTTCAGCTTGAACGTGATCTCCTTAACCAGCATATCCATTGCCTTTGGCACGGCCTGGTTCCTGCCCATGCCGCAGAAGAGCCTTTTCTTTCACCACCTTTCAAGTCGGCAGCTCAGCTGTGAGATGAAGGTGATGGACTGTAAAAATGGATCGGCCGTCCAAGACCGTCTCGATGTGCAGAGGGCACCGGGCTGGGAGGACGAGACTAAAGTTCCCTTAAACGGGGAGGATCATTCAGCAGAGAAGCAGGTGAGTTGTGCCTCGGGATTCCATAACGGGAAGGTGCCGTACTGATGTGGGTATCACATGTGCTTATAGAGTATTCATGTAGCAATAGAGATGTAATATCTAACAGCAAAAAAGTATCCGTAATATCTAACAGCAAAAAAGTATCCCTCTGCTTATCCCGCTCCCCCTTACTTATGGCACAGGGAAAATTATTGCTGGCATCTTTTTGCTGCTTGAGCACGGTAGGCTGCTCCTTAGTTTTCTGAAATTGCTCTCCATTTCTCCCAATGCTGTAATTAAAATGCTCTGGGCATCAGATTGCCGTTCAATGGTACAAAGCAAGGGATATCTCTGGAGCACTAAAATTTCAGTATGTGTCCAGATTCTGTGGGTGCTTCTGGATGCACCAGTGACTTGCAAAAAAGAGGCAATTCTTCCTGCACTCACATTTTGACATTTGTTACTTCAGCTGTTGTGCAAGCTGTGAAGTAATAAGCTGTGCAATAACTGGGTTTCATCTTATGATTCTGGAAGGAAACTTGTCTGGGAAGGAACAGACATTGATTAGTTATAGATGATCAGAATACACATCAACTGCACCGAGGTAGTGCCCTGACTTGTGGCTTTTTGGGCTGCATAACCACTAGCAAAGCCACTTGTGTGGAAACAGGTGGTTCCTTGTTGGGCAGTGGGATGAGTTGGGTCCCACAAGGTGAGTGAGCAGCCTCCCGTTTTGAGGCCCAATGTGTGTGTGTGTGTGTGTGTAGTTGCCTGCTGGGCAAGTCTCTGCCACTCTGCTCCAGGTCACACACGTGTACGGAGAACCTGTACGGGGAGTCTCAGCAGGGGGATTTGAGGCCTTGCTCCTCAGGCAGAAGGAGGCTGTGTTTGTTCTGAGAACAAGCCAGAAGGTAAGGACGGCTGTTGGATTAGTCAGCAATGGGTATTTCACTTAGCAAGTAAGCCACAGTTAGCTGGTTTGGGGTAGGCAGCATCCAGGGCTGCTTTCAGCTTCTCCAGCTGCAGCTGAGAATTAAAGGTATTAACATTCCAGGGGCTTAATCCTGCCCCATCCAGCACGATCTTGTGTGAGCATAAGTCTTTTTAACTGTGTTATGTTTGTGTGCTGAAGGGTATTTGTCAAGGCAAACTCTGTGCTAGTAATGACAAACAGATAACTTATCCATCCCTTTTGTTTATCCTAATCCCATCCTATAAGAGCACACATGCTTCCAAAGTAATGGTGAAAAGTTTAAAAAAGGAGCAGGTACACCTGTGTAGCTCCCCAGAGTTCAGTCAGACCAGGTGCTAAAAGCTGAGGAGCACTGGTGTGTGAGGATAATCCTCCTTCCTGAGGTAAGGACAAGCACGTTTCACAAACAGGAATGGCTGTGTGAATAATTATACCAAAGAAGCACTGCCAGGCGGTGGGAGGGCAGTTTGCCTTTCTGCCTTATCAGGCACACGCTTGGGCTGAATGTGCCAAATCAGTTTTTGCAGTGTATGTGACAGTTCCCTTCCCTTGTTTTCCTGTGCCTAAACTTGAGCTTTGTCTGAAATCTTCTGTGTGGGTATTATGTGCTAAAGTCACATTGCCACAAGCTGACCTCTTCCCAAGTCACTCTGCTGGGCTTTGGAGGAATGGTATCCATATGCAGAGCAAGAGTTATGCCATTGGGAAAAGCACCACTGGGACTTGGTGTGTTCAGTAAAGATGCTTAGAATCAGTGACACTTGAAGGGGTGGAAGAAAGGGAGTTCAGGACAGGGTTCAGGCTGTGGTCTTTGGGAGTTTTAGCAGAAACACTATAAAATGAGTTTTATTGCTCGTGGAAAATAGCCTTTCCCAGGCACACACTGCACAGTTCCCCCGGGGGAAGGGCATACCGCCAAGAGCCCAGAGTTGCTGCTGCTGTCTGGAAACCACTCTGAAACTGGACGTGTGACAGCACAATGCGCAATAGCTCAGTCGTGTGACACTGCTGTGTGTTTCCCTGCAGGGAATCCACAGGGCCAGAGATGCTGGGTGGGCCTTGGGGCTCTGCCCAGTCTCACGTGAAGTAACTGCTGCTCTGACTCATCCAAGAAGGGTCTTGCCTGTCTACACAGATTCTGTACATGTGTGCATGCAGCAAGTGTAACCAGGAACTAAAGACAAGCTCTTTTCCTCTGCTGCTGTTCACATAAAGTGGTAAAGAATAGGACTGTAAGAGCCTCTGTGTAGAAAACAGTTTTGACTGTTGTCATCCCCTCTTGCTAGAATTGATCTATTTTCAATTACGTCTTTTAAGGGTCTGCGCCCTTTTGTGCTCTTTCTGGAGCTTTGGTTTTTTCTCATACCATCTGCTGCCATTTGTGATAGCAGTCTGGTGGAAGTAGCTTCTGTTTCTCATCAGATCCCCAAGTGACATCACTCACCTTGAAGCCTTGTTGAACCTTAGCAGGGGTAGAATGTGTTGTAATGAGATTGCTTCTTGGAATATTTATAAACCCTAAATGCTAGTACTAAAGAAAATCAACTTATTTGAGGGGAGATATACTTATCTGGTGCCTTTCATGTTCTTTGTGCTACAAAATTAGGTTTAATTTGGATCAGAACTTAAAAGTGTCAGTGATGCTTTTTGCCTTTATTATTTAAATGGCTGATGTCTGATCCTGTCGTGTCAAAGTGGGTATCGTGTCCTGTTCTCCTGTCCCTTCCCTGGTACCTTTCAGTTGCTCACATAACATCAGCAGTTCCTGCTCTCTGCTTGGGAGAGCCAGAGATGGAGGGCTGCTTGAGACTGAGCCCTGTCTCTGCACGTAAGGGGATGGCCCTGGTTAGTGCAGAGACCAGTTGCTGAGGCTGTAGGGTGGGGAAGGTTTTTATTCATTACTCTGTGGAGGTTTGTGTCCAAGAGTGGTATTGTCACTCATCAGTCATCATACTACCTGAAAGGAGCAATTTTTTGGAGTAGTGTGGAGTATTTATAAACAAAGACTTAACATTTCTCTCCCTTTCCTTCTCTGATCTATGCAGGAGCAGAAAGTAGACATCATAAAGGTGCTCAAGGATCTGTGGCAGGACTTCCTGCAATGCTACTCCTCCCGGACCATGCTCTGCTGGTCTGTGTGGTGGGCACTGTCCACCTGCGGCTACTTTCAGGTCATCAACTATGCCCAGGGCCTGTGGGAGATGGTGCTGCCTTCCCACAGCACAGAGATCTACAATGGTGCCGTGGAGGCAGCCTCGACACTCCTAGGTAAGCTTCCCTAGAGGCACAGGTGGGGTGCTCAGTGCTCAGTTGGTCACTGCATGCAGCTCTCCTGTAACCTAGTACAGAGGTGTTTAAAGGAGCCTCCCAAGCCAACCTTCATTCTGAAATATTTGGCAGAAGGCTTCAGGCATGTGGCTGACTGTGTGTTCTTGGCTGTCCCTATGCGGTTGTGCTTGGTTTAACCACTCAGAGTCAGACTAAGGGTCCTGTGCTTTTGGTTTTCCTCCAGCAGCGTAGGGAACATGTGAAGGTTCCTGTGCACATACAGCATGCAGTGAGCCACCCTTAGTCATTGCAGCACTGTTAAGAGGAGAAGCTATTAAGATGAAAGAAGTTGGTTGACTTGAAAGGGACAGGTAGGTCAGTCAACACAAATGTTTGTTTATAAAGTTGTTCAATACTGTTTCATTACCAGAACTAGGACAGTACCTTTTAATATAGCTAACACAGCCTTTCAGAGCCTTTCTAGATGTTGCTGCAGTAGTTCCTTTTCTTTGATGGACTCATCGTTCCATCATCTGCTTTGGACATTACCTGTTTGGGGGAAAAAGAAACCAAGGTACAGAAACAAATTATTAATACTTTCTTGGGCGTGCTCAGCCCCTTCTTGAAGTTCAGTAAGAAGGTGTGGATGGTTTGTAGTTCTAAAAGCTGATCTACAGCCCATTGTTAGTTGGGTTTGAAACTGTTGGCCACTTGATTTTGAAGGCTTTGACTAGTTAGTAATTCTTGCTGTGCTAAACCTCCACTTAAATAGCACACAGTCATACACTATTCCTCCACTCTAGCATGATGCTGTGGCTCTGATTTCTTGTTTGAATTGTCTTCCTTTATCATCCTGCCTTGGTCCTAGGAACAACAAGAATTGTTGTCAAGGGAAAGAAGACCCATAGTGCGGTCAAATGTCAGCAGATTTTAAAAAAAAATGAAAGGAAAAAACCCCTAAAAATTAAGGAGAGAGATTCTTCAAACTTTATCATGAACTTCTTTGATATCAAGGTCCTTTTTTAAAAGGTCTGTGAACAATGGACCTATTAGAGGAAAAGGTAGTTGGCACTAAACTCTTGGAAAACTGAAGTTTTTAGTTTCTCATTTGGATTTTTTTTCTCTAGTATCTTTTTTATAAATAGTTGAATCATTTTGGATGATGTTTCCTGAAAGCCAGTTAGCCTCTGGCCCTGAACTGTTCAAAAGACAACCAGAAAATCCTTTCAGTTGACAGAGATTAAATGCTTGAAAGAAGTAAAGTTTAGTGAAGTAATAATCACAACTGAAAGCTTGAAGTGCATATCAGGACTGGAAGGGACCTGTTAAAGATGAGCATGCAGTGACCTGACTCCTTAGGCTCTAGTGCAAATGCTCTAGCTTCTGATTTCCTGTTAGATTTTATTAATGAGCAGTTTATTTATCTCTGATGTCATGCCAAGGTTGTATTTTAGCACAAAATCTTTGCTCTGAGCCAAAGCAGTCAAGTTTTTCTAGTTGTTCTCTGATAAGGTAAAGCTCTTTGTTCTCTTCATCATCTTATTAGCCCCTCTTTGCACCAATCCTGGTTTGAATTGCATTCTCTTTGAAGGTGGATGACTGGAGCTGCACTGGCTTTATTCAGTGAAGCCTCAGACTTAAGGAGCATACTATTTACTCCTCTCCCTTTACTAGGCATACCTCCTGCACATACCTCTCCTGGTGCACCCCAGATCTGATTTTTCATCATTTTCATCGCTCTTAGTCATTCTGTGCCCAGTTATGAGCAATGTCTGGCAACCTTTGTGTAGGATGCTGTTGCCATCCCTGCCTGTGTTGCCCTAAAGAGGGGTTTAAGTTGAGCACAGTGACTCATGTGCCTGTCATCTTCCTGTCCTGGCAAGACATAAACAGTATTCCTTCTAGGGAGGTCAGCTGACTGTTAAGCTGCATCCCTACACCTTCTTGGGAATGTGGCAGTCCTTTATCAGGTTGGGTTGTGAAACCACTGAATCAGCTGCAGGTGTCTCATTGCAGGACAGGACTGAATATCTTAATTAGGTGTCAGGCTGATACAGCCTTGACACATAGGGAGAGTACAACTTCATGAGTTGCCAGAGGATCCCCCGAGAGTCATGTCTTTTCCCAAATTTCATAATTGCTGAGAGAGTAGGAAGAAGGCCCTGGGACTTAGCATCTTTTTGCATCTCAGGGTTTTGCTGCTGGGGAGCCAGACTTTCAAGGAACAGAATGTCAGTCAGGTAGTGTAACAGCAGGCACTGGGAAGGAGAGTTTAGTGGGGAGAAGTAAATTCCTTTCCCTTGGCATAGCTCCCTTCTTCTGTAGTCTGCTAGATTGATGTGAGCTCTGACAGGATCACAGGCTTGGGCACTCTGATGGTACATAAAGAGTCTTGGTGTGCTTGAAGGCTTTCTAAGATAACAGGCCATCTAAGGGCTACAAAGAGCTTCGATGCTGCACTGTAGCACTTCTGTACTTCTAATGCTGAATACAATCCTGTTTTTCACAGATCCCCAGTAAACCTCCCTTTGTCAGTATGCTGTTTATCTAGTTTGCTCTGTACAGTACTGCTGTTATGCTGTTGGTTGCTATTTGGCTTGTTTGCAGAACAAGGCCTGCTTGAAACAGGAACTTTCTATTAATGGAATATGTATTTAGGCTTCTCAGTAGCTGCACCTGTTGTTCTGCCTGAACACCTTGTCTGCTCACTGATTGGCATGAAATATCACACCTTTGCCATCTTGTGATCTGTCTTCTCTCCTCATCTCCCCTTCACAAAATCCAGTCAGAGTTACAAACCTGTTCTGGTTTCAAAGGATTGTTCTTTCACAATCAGTAGTGCATGATTGTACCTTGTGATTAGGCTGCATCCCAGGAGATGTCCACATTGGACTCTTCTTCCTACTTACTCTTACAGCCCAATGTGTTGATGACAATAAATGCAGGTTTTTCTGCCTTCTGGGAGGGAACTCTAACAGCTGTGCATCAAAGTGGGTAGTGTCTTCCTACCCCCCTAAAGCAGCACAAAATACCTAAATGAGTGCTTTTGAGAACCAAAAATTGCCCAATTGATGACACTGTCACAATCAGGAGCAGAGGATTGAGTGGCAGTTGCCTGAGTCCTGGGGCTGTTGTGCCTCTGGAGCAGAGAGGAGACTTCAGAGGCAGTCAGCATTGATCTATGTATTTTTTTCCTGTTTCTCTAAAAGTGAATGGGAGTTTACAGCAGGGTTCCAGGTGAGGGAGGAGTCAGGAAGGAGAGCCTCTAAGGTGTTTACAGTCATGTCCTCCCCTTCAATCGTGTTTGGCTGTTGGGGACTGTACAGTTCCTAATACACTGTCTCCAAATTGCTCCAGCTGCAATTACTAATGATAATGCTTTCCTTCCTCTCACAGGGGCTGTTGCAGTCGTTGTGGTGGGTCACATAAAAACATCCTGGGCAATGTGGGGTGAAGTGGCACTTGCCCTGTTCTCCTTTCTTATTGCTGCTGCTGTATATATCATGGACACTGTTCGTAACATCTGGGTGTGCTATGCATCCTATGTTGTCTTCAGAATTATCTACATGATGCTAATCACAATAGCAACGTGAGTATCTTTCAAATGTAAGCTGCTCTCAAGAGTACAGCTGGTGTGAAAGTAGCATATTTTCTGTGTAACAAGAGTCTGTTGTGGGTTTGTGTTGTGATTCACGTTGGAAACTGACGCATGGAAATATATTTAGCTGGCAGTGTGCCCAAGCTTAAAAGTCTTACGACACTAAAGTGATTACTTCTAAATATTAGATAGTGCAGTTTGACAGGGAGATGTTTCTCATAAACATGGCTGCAGTGAAGTGTTAAGGATGAGGAGAGGATGATGCTTTGTCTGTGTTGAAGCATCAACTTTCCCTAACCTGTAAGGAGGGAAACTTCTTCAATGTTATTTGTCACTTTGGGGAAGAAAACATAATTGTTATTGAACCACACATGCATAATCACTGTGAGACAGGTCAAGCACAGTATGAGTGATGCTGAAGCTAGTAACTGCAAAGGGAGTTCTGGTTAGAAGGATGCCAGAGCTTATGGACCACACTGCAATAGACTGATGCTTTGAGAGTGCATACAGCTCTCTGGGATCAGAGTGTGTTGTATCTTCTCTGGATGGCAAGACCCTTTACATCAGACAGGAAGGCTGCTTCAGTAACGTTGAAACGCACAGAGCTCCTAAAGTGCTGTTTTGGGGGTTTTTTTTAGCTGTTTTTAAAAAAGAAAAAAAAAAAGGTTTTAGCATGTATCTAAGGTTCTCTTTTAGCTTCTATGCTACTGTGTCAAGATCCTATTTAGAAAAGTTCACTATCAGTGCAAGGTAATTTAGCTGGGAAAAATACTAGACCAGTCAATGTAACTCCTCAGGCTGCATAGTCGTCTTGTCCAGCAATGTTCTTCCTCTTTGTGCATTCCCTTGCTTTTTCCCTGTCCTTATGTTCCTGGTCATCCCTTTCTTTCCAGGTTCCAGATCGCTACAAATCTCAGTGTGGAGCGGTATGCCCTGGTGTTTGGGGTGAATACTTTCATTGCCTTAGCACTTCAGACTCTGCTCACTGTGATTGTTGTGGATGCCAGTGGGCTTGGGTTGGACATCTTCACCCAGGTATGATAGATGCTCTTACCTTAATTGATGGGAGGGAGGGAGGGAGGTAAACTAAGCTGTAAACCTTCTCAGCTACCTGTTTCTGGGTCAGGGGTTTGTCAGAGAAAAAATCACTGGTTCCTGTATTTTAGAAGAGGAAGGGAGCTTATTTATTAACCTTCTTATAAATATGGTAACTGCTTGGTTTAACCACCTCTTTTTATTTTCTTTTCCTCTTCTCTGCAGTTCATGATTTATGCCTCTTACTTTGCGGTCATCTCACTGGTGTTCTTGGTCAGTGGCATATGCAGTATTGTGAGAGCTTACAGAAGACAAGAGCAGATGCAAAGCAGATCTCCTGAAAGCCAATAGTGCACCAAGTGAAGAGTCTTGGTGACTACTTATGAAGATATAGGTCTGTTTTTAATCTCTGCCTTTTCTTCCCGAGGCAGTCACCTTAACGGTATTTAATCCATATTTATACTATATTAGTAGCACATTTTAGAAGGTAAACGTATTAGCTCTTACGTAAGTAAGAACAAATATCTTCTTTCTAAAATGCCTTTTGTTCTTCTGTTGCATATATGGGATGTGCAGCAAAGAACAGTGAACCTTTCCCAAAGAATGAGAACCTTGGGAGGTTTTGGTCTAAGGCTGTCTGTCTGCAGGCAGCTCTGTGATTGTCTAGTCCACTGCTGCTCTCTCTGTCACTGAGGTGCTGCTGCAGGGCAGAAGTGAGGGCACACTAATGGAGCTCTCTGTGGAGAGCCCCAGGCCTGGGGCAGGAGGTGGCCTTAGGGCTGTGCTCTCGCTGTGGCTGCCCTGTGATGCTGGATGCTGCTTTTTGAGGACTGGAACACTATTTCTGCATACGCACATGCTCCCTCGAGGAGCTTGGACTGTTTCTCCTGCTCCTGTCTGTCACCCCTGCTGACACTACATTTTTGGCATGGCTGATCATGGTGCTTCCCCAAAGACATAACTGTGTCCTGGCGCAGTGTGTAACCCTGGTGGATTGGCTGCCATCAGCACTGCTTGTGCCATGAAGGCCTGTACCCAAGGGACTGCAAAGCTGGAGGGGAGGCTAAGAGGGAGTTTAAATAGACAAGATGCTAATCCAAGGGGCCTTTGGGCAACTTTGCCTTTGTCCTTTAGGGCTGCAGGTTTCTGTGATTACAGGAGTCACTGCCTCACAGCCTTGGGGGCTGAACTGTTTCAATGGGATGGTGAATGTTAATACAGCACTGAGAAGGAGGGTGACTTGCAGAACTTTAAGCTATTCTTTGTGGCCTTGGAGAATTGTGACTCTGGTGACTGAATAGACACCTTCATTTATGGTAGTTAGCAGAATGACTGTCTGAGACTTTGAAAAATGATGATTTATGATCTCTCAGCTTTTTAATCCCTTATTTTAAAATGCCTTTATAATTCTGGTGGGTCTCTGTCCACTAATTCTACCTCTTCTTCCCATGTCAGCAGAACAATGAATGTTTGAAGTGGGCAGTCGTTTTGTTTTGTCCCGTTTAAGCAATCTGGGACTTGCCTTATGTCTGTTTTTTAAAAATAGTCTAATTTTTCCAAATTGCTTCAACACTAAGAAAGAATTGCACAGAGTTATCCTGGGCTTGAGCACCATGATGTCTACAGTATATTGTGGAAATGGCCTGTGGGCTGTCCCTGTTGTTGTGCAGGTTGTGGTGAGTTTAAGTGTACAGGAGAGCTGGCAAGGGAAAAAGTGCAATGTGTTGTGCTTCCCTCTGTGTCTTCTCTCTGTGTGTTGGTTAGAAGGTCTTCCTTCTTTCAGCTGAAGAAGCAGCTTTGTTTCATCAGTTGCTTTCAGTGCCATGGAGACTTGGCAGCATTGGGGTTGGGAAGGTGTTTTCCCTCTGCCTGGGACATTTCTCATCATTCTCCGTGATCCTGAGCCTTTATCACACAAGGTGAATGATTAATGTTTTTGGGATGTGCTGCCTGGGGTCTGGGGAGCCCTTCCAGGCTGGCTGCTCAGGGGAACCCGCTCCCCAAAGCTTCTCTGTGTTTGCAGGCTGCCTCCTAAAACAGCCCCCTTAAAGAGGAGCTCAGCTGCACTGGCATTTACACACTTAACTGCCTTATCCTGAAATGGAAACTTGAAGCCACCCATGTATATATTTCTTTTCTCTGCTGTTTTTCCGTTTTAAAAACATAAAATCTGAAGCCATGAAATGCTAGCTGATGAGCTGTCCTGGCAGGGATAGTCTGTCCTCTGAGTTCCTTGCTCTGATGGCAGTTGCAGCAAGGCCAGAGGAGTGGGTGTACAGCACTCTTCTCAAGTGACCAAAAGAAGCAGTTCTGTTTTAATCATGTTTCTCATACAGAGAAAAAAAATCATTGATGGGAAACAGCCCAGTTATTTTAAAAGCAAGTCAAAAATTCACTAACAAAGTACAGCAATAACAGTGATTTTTCTACCAAAGTAATGAAACTGTGGCAACTGCAATAGAGAGGCACAGTATCCTGTGTACATCTTCAGGTCTCCTAATGTATAGAAGCCACATCTGGATGTTGTTCAGGTTCCTAGCTGTGCTGTTGCTGTGATGATGATGTGACTATAAAGCCTGACTGGAGCTGTATGCAGAGTTAATGATGCCTATGAAATTCTGTAACCATGTTGATATTGTTGGTTTCTAATTGAATAAATATTTTTGTTAAATAAAAATACTCTGTGATATCCTGTGTGGCCAGTGTTTGTTTTCTGTTTGATACCTTGCTAATCCACAGCACTGCTGCTCCAGGTTTTTCTGAGCATCTCTGTAACAAAGAAGAAAACAATAAAGGAAACGACATGCAGAAAGAAGCAAGTCTTCAAGAAGCTGACAATTGCTGGATGGTTTCTGTAGGCTTGCAGAGCTCTGTGAAAGTGTCTTGTATTAAGGATTCTTAATTGCTGAACTCTAGTTCCAGTGCAGACTGGTCCAGTGAGGGAAATCATCACTCACTGATGCAGGGTAACCATGGTCAGGATGCATCAGTCTCACCGAGGGTGACGGGAGGGGAAAGCAGGTGTAGGTTTGCTAGGCAGGAGGACCTTTCTATTTACGTTGACCTAATTCCAAAATTGAGCCCTTAAGGAAAAAATGCTCTAAGTTCCCTGTCCTGGCATACCCACACGTAACTGCCTTGGACAGCTCTCCCTGCACTGTGCCTCTAGAAGGCTTGTACCTCATAGTGCAGGCTGGGCTGGAGGGCAAAGTGATCTCAGTATCTGCTGCCACTTTGATGTAGGTTGGTGTGGATAGTAGCCCAACAAGCCCTCTGCACAATACCAAAGACAAGAAAAGGGGTGCTCTGGGGAGGAAAGGGGGAGGGGAAGCTTTCATACACTTGTTTCCTTCAGAGCTTTATTGCTGAGGCAGAAAGGATAGAACTGTTAGCATGTCTGCTGTTCAGTTACTCTGAATTTCATTCATCTGCCTTGCCTGGATGAATGCTGGAGCTGTGCAGGGATGAGCTTGGCAGTGTGGGGAATTAAAGTCTCTGCTTGTATATGTCAGGAAGGCAGCTAGTAGTTGATACAGGCATATAGCATTACCCTCTCAGGTGGATTCAAGTGCTTCACATGTGGTGCTGGTGAAAGGTGCTGTGACAAGAACCCTGAGGCTGCTCCTGACTTCAAGTGAAGCAAGTCCACGTGAACTGTGGCAATCCTCCTTGCTCCTCCCCTTGCATCCTGCCACATCGTGTACAGCTGAGAGAGCTGAAAAGGGACACAGCTGCTGTGAGGGAGCCGAATTTCTGCGTTGGAGACACGGCACGCAGTGCAGTTTGATGGAGATGAGATAAATACTACACACACGGCTGTCTGCCTGGGAAGCTGTGGCTGTTTCTTTGTTCCAGTTGATGCTCTGGGCTGCTGGAGGTGAGTGTTACTATCAAATCTGTGTGTCCTGTGCTGGGCTCGCTATGGTGCTGGTAAGATCAAGATGGTACAGTCCCTGGACTAAAGCTAGAGATGTGGTATAGCCCCTGAGATCACTGCTACAGTGAAAGGTGCTGGGCTTGTTCTGTCCAAAAAGCAAGGACTAGCGAGGGCTGCCAGAGGCTGCTGTTCCAGGAGCAGCACCCGCCGCTGCCCCTCTGGACTAGCACTGGCTGTGAGAGCCCACCAGGGCACGGCAGGGTTGCAGTCCCCCCCGCTGTGGCTGTGTGCATGTGTGACACAGCCGGCAGCTCTGGCTTTGCTCTCAGGGAAAGGGAAGGGCTCTCTGTGCAAGCGGCTGCCTTTGCTTCTCTTTCGGTGTGGTCGCAGCCAAGGGCTGGGAAGGAAAGGGGGACTTTGGCTATGAAAGGGGCAGGACGCCGGGAGCTCTGGACCCTGCTACCAGTGGCTCTTACTAGTGTCAACTCTTCTGTACACAGCACACACAAGTGTTAAGGTGCTTGTTCGGCATCGCTCTGGGGGTGTTGTGCAGCCTTTCTCTGCAAAATGCACTCGCTCTGCATGAAACAGTGTTCCCTGAACACAGTGTCTGATGCATTACTGACACGGAAAGGAGCAGCCAACATGCCGGGGTCTGTCCTTGGAGCCCTTAGATGCTGTTTTCATTGCATTTTTCATAACCACTCCCTGTAGCTTCCTCACAGATGGGAACATCTGAAAACCTACATTTAATGGTATGTGGGTTAATGAATGCATGCATGAATTTAGATTGACCTCATATCATTAAGTTACCATTATCAAGCATCATAGCTTAATATTCCAACAATAGGGTCTAATCCTTGTCTTAATCACGCTGATTTGGGATTATTCAAATAAAGCATCTCTTGTGAATGAAAAGCATAGCACTGGCTTTTAAGCTGAAGGATAGTCTTATGATAAAAGCAGAGTGGAAAGCTTTGGTGTGGTGCCCAGTTCTCTGTATTTTAGTGTGGACAATCAGAAACTCAGCGTGTTGCCTGCCAGGGTGGGATAACTGCATGCCCTGGGTGGGGCCAGGGGTTGAAGTTTTCCCAGTACAGCAGGAACCTTTGCCAAGCAGGCCCCTGAGTGTTACCGTCGGTATATCAGGGAGCCCTTCCAGCCCACTGGAACAGGATCAAAACCTCTTTCTCCTTCCCGAGGCTATGGAGCCAGGCTCTTCCTGCGGCCTGGGCTGACAGGTGCCAGCAGAGCTCTCCTGAACACCACCTGGGAGGGGCTCAGCTTTTCCACCCTGCGTGACTGGGAGCGAAAGGTTACTCCGAGAGTCCCCACAGCCCCGGCTTTGTGGCTCTCTCCAGCCCGTGTTTGCTCTCCTTAGCTCTGTAGCGCGGCGGGGGTGCCGCCCTCCGAGGCTGGCACCCCTCACTCTGCTGTGCCAGCTTACCTAAAACTGGGGCCCAGGGCCGGCATGGGGCCCTGAGCGGCCCGGTGTGGGGCCGGACCCAGCCGGCCCCCTCGCACCCCGTGACTGACAAAGGCCCCAGTCCTGGCACTGCTGGCTCCCGCGCCGACCCCAGTGCCCGTCACGAATGGTTTAACAGCACCCAAGGGCTTCCGTCTGGGCAGGGAGAGCCGCCTCTCCCGAGGGGCTGTCTGTGTGTGCCCCCCGACCCTCNGCGGGGCGGGCCGGGCCGGGCCGGTGAGGGCCGTCCCCGCCACAGCAGCGGCAGAACTGGGCTGTGCGGGGCCGTGTCGGGCTGGGCGAGCTTCGGTGCGAAGGGGAAGGCCGACTTTTGTTGTGGCTGTGCCGGAGTTAGGAGCGCGGAGAGGGGTTAGCGAGCTGTGCGGGACGGGCCGGTCACAGCGCGCCCCCCCCGCCCAGGCACACCCCGGGTGGAACGGGAGCAGGCGGCAGGGAAGAGCTGAGATTTTCTGAATGCTTTGGGGCCCTCTTAAAGATCAGTCAGTCACTTTGCTTAGAGGGCAGGAGCTGAATCTGGGTTTTCTGGTGGGCCCAGCATAAGAAGGACATGAGGCGGTCCCAGAGTTGCTAAGAGGACTGGAGCACCACCCTACAGGGACAGAGAGCCGGGGCTGTTCAGCCTGGAGAAGAGGAGATTGTGTGGAGCACCTTCTGGAATCTGAGGGGGTCTGCTGGGAAGCCCGAGAGGGACTCTTGGTCAGGAGCTGTGGTGATAGGACAAGGAGCAATGGGTACAAATCGAAAGAGGGGAGATTTAGGTGAGACATTAGGAAGAAATGCGTTACTGTGAGGGTGGTGAGACACGGGAACAGGTTGCCCGAGGAGGTTTTGGATGCCCCAGCCCTGGCAGTGTCCAAGGCCAGGCTGGACGATGCTTTGAGCAGCCTGGGCTGGTGGGAGGTGTCCCTGCCCACGGCAGGGGGGTTGGAATGAGATGATCTTTAAGGTCCCTTCCAACCCAAAGGGGCATTTTCCCGCAAAAATAACTACATGTCATGTCAGGTGGTGCAGGAAAAACATGATGGAAATAGACATGGTGTGGAAAGCCAAGGCAACAGGCTGAACGAGCTCTAAAAATTTAAATTTTGAGAAATGTAGCGTGAACGAGTGAATCTGGTGGCAAGTGGTAGCTAAAAAGACGTGAAAAGAAAAAAACTGCCAGATTTTCTTGAACAACATATGGAGCAGAGAAAAGGAAGAGTTTGTAAAAGTCTCTGTACAACTTTGCAGCAAAAAAAAATGCCCAGATTTATAACCACTTTCCTCTTCGACAAATCTTGACTAGATTTTGAGGTCTAAAAGAGTGGCACTCTTCCCTGGATGGAAAGGTTTTGACAAAATGTATAGACAGGTTGGAAAATCCAGATGCAAACCCTTCTTGATTCTGTGTTTCTATGATTCTTGTCTAGAAGGGCAGGATGGTCACACAGCAAGAGCTGTCGTGCTGTTCCAGGGCCATCCAGAGGCAGAGCCAACCCTGCTCTTAGACCCTGTTTTGTGCTGCCATAAGCTAATGCTCATGTCGTGGAATCATAGAATGTTAAGCGTTGGAAAGAATTGTAAACACCATGTAGTTCCAACCCCCTGTGCCATGGGCAGGGACACCTTCCCTTAGACCAGGCTGCTCAGGGCCCCCCATCCAGCCTGGCCTTGAACACTGCCAGGATTGAGGCGTCCACAAGCTCCCTGGGCAAGCTGTTCCTGTGTCTCACCACCCTCACAGTAAAGAATTTCATCCTAATATCTAATCTAAATTTATCCTCCTTTAATTTGTACTCCTTACTCCTTGTCCTGTCACAACAATCATGATCTTTAGCATGTTCTAAATGACACAGATTTGTCCTACTAGAGAGACACTGAGAAAGTGTCACCTTCCAGCCACAGCAGAGGGTACAAAGAGAAGAGGAACTTTCGAATAGTCAACATCTCCTTATTCTATGTTGCTTTTGTGAAAAAAAGTAATAAATTAATTAGGGAAGGAATTATAAGTGGCTAAAGCTGTAAAAAGAGCAGAATCAGCTCTCTGTGTTGGTGTCTCTACATCTTTAACCTGTTTGGGTCTTTGGATGGAGACATGCCTTCTGCTGAGCGAGCTGAGGGGTGCCAGGCAGGCAGCCTGGAGCACCAAGCACTGGCTTTCAAACAGTCCTTGAGGAGCTGTTAGCATCTGTGTGCTGTGCAGTCTGAAGATTGTTTAAAAGACTCAGTCCTTAGAGTGGCTCATCATCAGTTCTGTCATGAGTATGACTATATCCAGCCTGACTAACAGGTTAATGAGTATTTCCCATTGTTGTCCTCCTCAGAAATTCAAACCAAAACAGTATGTTTGTTCCCAGCAGTCTCGCATGGTGTCTCTGTAACTTTATTTGCCCCTTTTACTAGTGGAGGGGATGTGGTTTGACAGCTGCTTGTAAGGTCTCAGGCACTCTATCAGGAAGTTTCTGTCAGGAGTCCAGTCAATTAATGTCTTGTCATTTTAATAGTTCGTTATGAGATGCTTTTCTTAAAATTTGATCTACTGTAAGCTGTGGTTTACATGAATCTTCTAGGACTTGAGCATCCCACATTTTTGCCATGTAACCTTAAACAAGGTGGGATTTGTTTAAAGGAAAGTTGGCCAGGCAGATACAAACCAGCAATGTAAAATGCACCTGGCAGCCATGAAAGCTCATAGCACTTCTGGCTAATGTAAAATAACGTTTTCTTTGTCCAAGCATGAGGCTAGCAGTCAAGAGATTATGAGTTCCAGTTTTAGCTCTGTCAGAGACATTGAGTCACCTTGATTTGCTTTAACTGAAACCTTCCCCTAGTAGCTGGAGCTGGAAAGGCCAAAATCATTCATGTCTATAACCCACTGGTGATCCTTAGTCCTGAGGTGCTGTGGCACTGCCTAACAGGGTTCTGTTGATACTGCTCACAGGTTTGATGTGGGTGCCACAGAGATACCAGTGTTCTATAGTCGTGTGTCACTGCAGTTTTAAAACATTCTATTCTCTCTCCTTTTTGTAGTACTGCTCTAACACATCACCAAAATGAGTGAAAAGGAAGACCAAGGAGATCCAGCAGACACTGACGATGTAACAGAAAGGGTAGAGTATGAGGATGATTTTGAGAAAGACCCGGAATTGCTAATGAATGAAGAAGAACAAGAAATCCATAGTGAAAGAGAGGTATTTTTTACATGAAATGCTAGTGGTCTTATTTGGAAGACAAAACTGAAGAGTATTTGGAATCATAAGCACAAACTTCAGTTTGGAATTTGTAGGTGCATTCACCGAACTTTGACAAGGAAGGTTATTTGGGATTGTAGTGAAAAACTTTTCTCATTTTGGTTATAATTAACATTTCTGCTTTGGTTATAATTGCCTTAATACAGAAAATTCAGTGTTCATTGAAACTAATATATCTGTTTCAGAAGTACTTCTGTGTTCCTTTAAGCATTTGTGCAACACTGTTCTGGTTTTCTGCTGGTTTTATCCTTGTTTTTATGTGCAAGCCTTTGTTATTTAAACTTTGTGCAAACATGAACATAGACAAAATGCAAGAGAGTTGTCAGTGCCAAAAAAAGCTGTTAGTTATGTACAGCTTGGTTTAGAACTAGAATAGTTAGTACTACTGTTCTCTCTTGCTGTTTCTTTTCCTCTTTCTTGGATGCTGTTCTTTGTTGGGTTAAGAGACTGGTTTATTTTAATTTTTTTAGATTCCTGAAGAAACTGAAGGGGATATTGAAGCACAAATTCTTAATGCTGCAGACAGCTTTGAGGAAGTCAATGAGGAAGTGGAAGAAAATCTAGATCAGCTTTCAGAGGCAGATGTAAATGAGAAAGTGAGATGTTCCAGTGAAGAAAGTTCGGAATCCAGGCCAGATACTGGACAGGAGGACTATGCAACTGATACCAGTGGAAGGAGCTCTAGCCAGGAATCTAAGCTGGAAAGCCAGGAAGAACTGGATGAGGTAGAGGATGAAGCAATAAAGCGTTATATCTTAGAAAAGATTGAAGAAGCCAACAAAGAGCTGGAGAGTCAGGCTCCTGCAGATCAAAACAGAGAACGGAAATTAAAATTTAAGGATGAATTGGTGGATCTTGAATTTCCTTCTCTAGAAGACGCTGGAGTTTATAAAGCTGACCTTGCAGAAGGAGATGAGGTTTCAAGTGGGCTATCTCAGTTGCATATTTCTAATGACATGGGACAGGAAGGAGCATCACCTTCACCATATGCTGGCACAGATGAGGAAACGACAGATGGTAAAATCCTAGTGGAAAAAGATGGGAAGTTTGAACTCTTACGTTTATGTGATATCGAAAGCCAGGGCTTTTTGCCCCCAATAAGTGTTTCTTTTACTGATATTGAAACTCAACATATATCTCCAAAATCTTCACGCTACAGTTCTTTCCCCACTGTCTCTCAAATAAAGGAAATACCTCCAGCAGGACTAGGAGCACGTTCTTTTTCTCCTACTGAAGAAGAATGTATGTATTTCCCTAAGCCTCCATCTGACTCTAAGTATCATCCAAATTCTGCTGTCAGTGCTGCAAGAGGTCTGGGGAAACAGAAGAATTCACAGAGGACTCAGTCTGCAAATGTGTCTGCGAGAAGCTCCACTTACAGTCTTTCTCCCAGACAAAAAGAATTACGGAAGCAGTTAGAACAAAGGAATGAAAGACTGAGGAAAGAGGTAAAGATATAGAGACAGCAAGTAAATCACAGCGACCTTTCTGTTCCTCTGCTTCATAGAGGCCAAGATAAAAGAGGCAGCAACAGCAATAATAATAACAATAATAATTCCTGGGGGTTGTAGATAATCTTTCAAAACTCCTTTCCCACAGAGTGGCATAGGATCATGCCTTGCTCAGAGGAGAAATTAAGTATTTATTTGATATATCCTTCATAAATAGGTCACCTTCTGCTATACTGTGCTTTACTGCTTTTGGTTATTGACTCTCTCTCTACCCAGGTTCCTTTACAGTCCCACTTTTTCTGGAATGTAGTGCTTGGTGTCACATCTCCACAGATTACACTGCAATGCAGGAGATTTGCATTAAGCACAGTAAGGCAGGTTCACATTTGGGTGCTCATGAAGTATGAATTAGGCAATTAGCATATGGAAGAGTCATAAGATTTACACAGGAAAGTGACTGTGACAGCCCTTTAAGTTCTTTCTCAGCTCGTTATTCAGAAAAAAATTTCATTTATTAGAGAGTCAGCCTTTGACAGCTGAACAGGGACTTCAGAAATGTTTACCAAAGATTTAAAAAACTTAGATGTTTTTCTTCTCTTTGCATTACGATGACACAGTTACAAAAAAGTAACTTGTTGTGTATGTTTCTCTATAAAAAGAGCATGAAGCATCTGCAATTTTCCTGTGCCATGATGTACCAAGTAAGCTGGCTGAAGTAGCTTCCAAGGTTACTTTCTATCCCTGGAATAGGTCTAGCCTGCTGTATTTGAAAAGGTTACTGAGGCTTAGTAATGAGGGGCATGAAATTTGACAAGTGATTGATGTGTTTTCTGTGTACACACAAGACTACACCTTGACACTGTGCTGTGTGTATTTAAAGTAAAAGATAGTGTGGTGGAGGTAAAGGAAGGTTGTTTCCCTCACGGTGTGTGCTGAATTTCTTCCTTTGTTGACTGACTTACAGAAAGGTAAGCATGTTGAATGGAACTCTTGAATGGAATTCTTCCATTCTGTCATGGATCTCACAGGCATGAAACATTTCTCGACATCACTGCAATCCATCTGCTTCATTTTGGTGGGGTTTCTTTCATTCCAATAAATTACAAACTGTAAGTTTAGAGGATAGTCTGAAAGTTGTGTGTAGGTGGGAGGAATGACATCTTTTTGCAAGAATAGATTTCTACAAGTGTAACTTTTGTAACTTTTGCATCAAAGAGTGTAAATCCTGGTAAAAAAATGTCCTAATCAGCTTCCTGGAGCATTAATTGAAAACTTTTCTCCTCCTTGTAGATACTTATCATTAGCTAAAGTGTGATTAATAATTAAAAGAAACTTCTTTCAATTTTGTAAAAATCAATTAATTTTGTAAACTTGAGAAGAGCATAAAGCTATTAATACTCCTTAAGTAGATATATTATAACTTCATGTCCAGAAAAAAGTCCTTAGTTATAAGGTAGTTAACTATCCTCTAGGGTTTTGTCATCCATCAAGCCTGAGAGCTGCATTCATTTTAAAATGCATGAGTTTAAAGTGATTTTAAGCCAATCAGAGCTATTGAGCAGACTTAAATTTAAAAGTTTTCACCTGATGCTATTTAAATTTCTCGATTTATTCACCTTTCTTTCCACTTAAGGAAGAAGAAAGAAAAAGGGAACAAGAGGAACAGAAGAGAAGAGAGAATGAGGTGGTTTTTAAAGCTTGGTTACAAAAGAAGAAAGAACAACTGCAAGAAGAAAAGCGAATTCGTCGTGCAAAGCAGCTGGCAGAATTGAGCATCCAAGTAAGAACTCCCTAATGTAGAACTGGGACCTGTAGTGCTCTTGTTAAATGGGAAACCCAAATTCTAAGCCTGTGTTCTTAGCTAAGTGTATGAAAAATTAGAGTGATAGGAAATGTTACATTGTTTTCAGTGAAGAGTTAGACTCGCATGTTTAGGGTTACTCTGCTTGGCGGGGTGGCTTGCCTCCTAGAAGCTGCGTGCATGAACTTAATTATAAAATCACTTAATTACAAAATACAGCGATGCTCCTGTTTATCAGGAAGATGACTTGAGTGAACCCTGCAGTGAACAAGCACCCAGAAAATCTTGGAAGTGTGTTCCTTGCCATCACAACTTGTTGGCAAGCAGTTAATGCATCTGATCTGATCGAAAGCTGGAGGTTCAGATGCTGAAGTTCCTCTGTGTCGCAGTGATGGGTTTGAACAGCTAAATTCAGTGCTTTGCATGCTGGCTCATGTATATATTCCATGCCATATTAGCACGTGCTCTAGTTTGCTTACACAGTATGTTTTGTGGAGGGGAGATGCCAGCAGAGTTCAAAAAAATTAATATAATGTGATTAATATAAAGGCCATTTAATGCTAAGCTAAATGTATACATGTCTTTTTTTATCCCCTAGGAGAGGAACAGGGATCCAGAAGCAGCCTACAACTTATGGCTTAAAAAAAAGCACCGAGAACACATGAAAGAAAAACAGATACAACTTCTGAGACGCCAAGCTGAGGAGCTTGCCTTTTTCCCAAGGACAGAGGAATGTGACAGAGCTTTTAAAGAGTGAGTAGGGTCATTCCTAAGGAACCATTATTTTAAACTTTTGTAGTCTATGAGTCTGAGACTGTAGTTATCTTATGGTATATCTTTACTGCTGAAGTCCTCACTGCTTTGGTTGGGTTTTTTTGCATGAATATGCCCTTTTAAACTTACACTCTAGCAAAAATATATCAGTTCCTTGATGTTGTTTGTTCACTGTTGTGGAATCACTTGTCAGAACCTGAGCTGAAATAGTGAGTTGCTTTTGCTGAAAAAGGGATCTTCTCCCCTAACCCTTTTTGCCTGCTTTGGAGCCAGCTTGGGCTGATTCAGTCCATTAAATGAGCATAAAGTTAATCCTCCTTACCAAAATGGGGAAAGTAGACATGGGTGCAGAAGCAGAATTAAAGTGGAAAGATAGTGCTTCCTGTGTTTGGGTGTGGCAGGCCTTTGGACTGTCTGAGCCATGACACTCAACTTTACCCTGCAGGACAGGGTGACTCCGGTTTTGGGGGCTGAGTCTCCACTGAATGGATGATGTAAAACTTCAAATTACAACTGCCAGTACTTCTGGTTCTCTTTCTCTCTCTGCAGATGGCTAAGAAGGAAGAGAGAAGAAAAACGAGCAGCAGAGCTAGCTGCTAAAGAGAGAGTAAGGCAGCTCAGATTAGAAGCCAGAAGAGCAAAACAAATGAGGAATATCCACTGTATTTAGTTCAGAGCCAAAATCCTTTTGCTTCACAGACCATTATAGTTGAAAATTTGATGTAACCACAGAGTTCTTGGTGGCAGTTTTTCTTAATTTTTATGACCAGAGGTTTTTTGCTCTTTACAGGTACTGACTTTTTGTGGTGTGTTTAAAGGTTTCAATCAAGTTTAACAATTACCTTCAGTGACAATGATTTTCCTATTTATTTATTTGTAATTTTGTTGAAAAGCCTGCTTTTATGCATAACTCAGGGATCTTCTTGGTTTAACCAAATCTAAATGAGTGCAAGATCTGTATATGAGGGTGGCAAATACACATTCCCATCCTTCAAAGGCACTTTATATGCAACTCCACCCTGAATTCCTGAATGCAGGCTATTATGTAAGATGTTGGATTTTTGCTGGATTTATATTGCTGTTTGCTGCTGCTGCTTGTGATGAAGACTGTACAAGGTGTTACTGTGTTGTTGGAAAATCATGTTTCTTGTACCACTTCCTATTGATTTGTTGACCAGCTCTAGACCAGAGGACTATTTTCACTCAGGTTCAGGGAAAGTGGTCATTGAAGGCTAACGTGTAGGTGAACGTGCAATGGTTTTTTAAACTTATTTCTGTGAGTCATATTTAGTAGTTTTCTATTCCATGGAATTAAAAGGTTGTGCAATTTATGACCTTTCCCAATATTAATGACTAGGTTCCTTGTATAAATGTCAATGTTTGCTAAATTTATTATAATAAACTGTATCACCTTACTCAGCTAAGTTGTGAACTCTTGACAGAGAACATGCCAGGGTCACTTGTGAAATCAGTTAGTAAAAGAGGAGCATTCTGTCCACCTGTATGTCCAACAGATTTCATGACCCTGGCATTGCTCTTACATTTTTTCCACATTCAAAGTGTTTTCAGGAAGTACTGCAATGGACAGAAGGTGTAGTAGATGCAAAGCAAATTGGCTGTTAGTATCTTTCTCTTTTGCTTTTTGGAGCTGGGTACAGGCGTAGTGAGAGAGTACTGGTATTGGACTGGAGGGTGCTGTGTTGCAGCTTTTGCCAGCACAGAGACAGAGGGCATTGATGCAAAATGAAAATCTCACATGCTGCTGAGAAACAGGAGTAACAGGTGCCTTCCTCCTTCCTGTGCCTTCCCCTGACACCAAAGAAAAGAAATGCTTCTTGGGTCTGCCAAGCAAATCCAGGGGGAAAGTTTGCAAACACACTATCACCTCCCTCACTGTAGTAAGCTACAAAAGCAATGCTTCTTGGTTCCTTCCCTCAGACCAGCAAAGGGGTTTACAGGTCAATGTCATATAGTTCCTTTTATACTGCCAAGAAAACAGTCAGAAATAGGACTATATTAAATCCAAAACTGCATCTTGAAAGCAAGCAAAGAAAGTTTATTGGAGTTTTCTTCCTGCAAACCAAAGCATGGTCAGCAACAGCAAGAACTTATAACTTACTTATTCTGATCATGGTATGAATTCAAAGGAAAACAGGGTAAAAGCAACCATTTCAGGAAACCCCTTCCCCAAACTAGGCAGCTACATATGGTAAATTTGGGGGTCAGACTAAGAAACTTAAATAGGCTTCTTTGGATTTAGCAGATTAGCTGCTAAAATTTCTCTTCAAGCATATGTCAAGAACTTCAAGCCTAAGTCAAGATTATAAAACAAGTAAAAAAATACATTTTTGTAATAACAGTACTTATGCAATCTTAGTGCTTATCTTCATCTTCCTCTAATACCCAGGAAGACCTTAGGCAAGGACTGAGTACTAACACTAGGCCAGATTTCAACACTGTGTAGTAAAGGAAGTACATCAGTCTGCCTTTTCTGAGGTTCAGCTATGCAACAGCTTCAGTCTAGAAGCTGAAACAGATGGAAAAGCCATTATTTCAGCTTTATGAAAACACAAGAATAATCTCACTCCCCACAGTTTTCTAGAATCCATTTGAAACCAGTTACTATTTGTATATTTAGCTTAGAGTTCATTCAAGCTCCTTCCCTCTTGCCAGGAGGGCTAACACTGCATATGCTCTTCCTTTCAGAGCTTACAGCTATGAAGAATCATTGCACATATTCCTTTTTATTACTAAATTTAAAAGGCTGAACATAGACCTGAGGACAGTTCATCACCTTGGCTAAGATTTAAAAAAAAAAACAAACAAAACCAGACCTGACCATTTACATTTTTTTTCCTTTGAATTTAGAGATAGCCTATCAGCATTTCATTTACTTCAGTATGGTTACACTTCTGTCTCCCTCTGAAGGGAAATTTATTAAGATTTGCTAATAAGACTATAAACCTTAAATAGTCAAGAGCATCTCTACAAATTGGACCAGCGTAACATTTTGGGTCCTGTCTTTGTATAAGAAAATAAGTAGCTTTCCAGACTGAGAAGTAGTAGAAGTATCCCAGAGGCTACAGAAATCCTGTCAGTCCCCGACTTCAAGAGATACAGAAGCAGAAACCACATGATTTCCAGTGTTACACCCACCCATTCTGAAAAGAGGACAAAGGGAAGCCTGCTCAACATCAACTAGTGTAATTCTTCAGAAGGAGCGCATGTGCAGTTGCCTTGGCAGAGCTTTTAGAGGGCTATCAGCTCTCCTTCACAGTGATTGCAACAGTTGAAGGTTACATCTTCGTATCTTGTATATGGGTGAAACCTTCCAATGCTCTTCTTGGTGGAAAGGAAGGAAGATGGAGAAGTCTCAGGAAAAGAAACTTCTGTCGATGTTTCTGGACGTGCAGCTGGATCCAGTACACGTAGCATCTAAGGATGAAAAAAATGAGACTGAAAATATTTCTGTACAGTTTAATGGGGTTTTTCCTTCTCTAACAGCTAGGGAGGAGTCCTGCTCAAAAGCAGTTTTTCTTTTTTTTTCCAAGTTGAAATATCTATCTATTAGAACCTCAATATAAAGATTGACATGTAACAAGTTCTTACCATTTCAGCCATTTTCTCAGCAGGGGTATTGCAAAACTCCACAGTTGTTGAAGTCTTTTTTGGACTGTTAGTGCCAACATTTCCCAGAAGATGCGAGCTCACACCTTTGGCTAGCTTACAATTCACAGCTGCTAGCTCTGTTGTAGTATAAGGCTGGGCACTAGGGTAGTATGTCTGTTGTCTGCCCCACTGAAGAGAGACCATGAGCTCCTCCAGCAGCCTGTGTAGGAAGGAAAGAAGCAGGATTAGTGGAGGTTTTACTCTATACTGTATAATCAGCACCCAGCACACTTAAGAGGAATCGTCTCTTCTCAAGACTTACTGCACAAGCTAAATCTTCACCAAAAAAAGGGACAAAAGAAATGCTTAAAACAAGGCTGTTCTCCAAGGCCTCACCAAAACACTACTTTAATAATGTTAAAACTTATTTGACATCTGGCAGAATAAGCACTAAAAAGTCCATGTAGGTAGAATCTCTGTTTTGGAAGGAGACAGAGGAGACATGAAGTCAAGACAGTAAGTGATTAAATCAAGAAAGCCTGAGGATATGAGGGGTGTCAGTTCCACAGTTCCTCTAGGGAATGAACAAAGCAGTATGATACTTTGCTCTTCTGGGTCTAAGACTGAAAAGTGACTGTGCTATACATCAGCACAATTAATTTTTGTTGAATATCACTGAAAACAGGCAAAAGTTATTTGATCCTTCTCTGGCCTAGAATAAACTGACAAAAATTAAGTTGGCACTTATTAGATTGAAAAATCATACTTCTGTGTCTCAGTCATCTCCTGACGGAACTGATCACGCTCATTCAGCAAGTCCTGGATTGCACTTTGGGCATCCCTGGTTTGACGCTGAAGAATTGCTCTGGTATTAGTTAACTCATCAGCCATAACCCTGCAAAAGAAATCCACAGTCAGTAGTGTAAAAACACTTTGAATGTCACCTTTAATCTACTACAGACCATCATTTGTCAGTTCAAACTGAGGATTAAGCTGCAGTTCTCTCTCCCCTCCCCCATACAGAGCCTATATCAACCTAATTACACAGGACAGGTATTAAGAATAATTTGTCAACAAAAGCACAAAATTCTGTTTAAACTCAGTGGAGCAAAACAATCTTAGACCACTTAATAGAGATCCAGGAACAGACATTTCAAAATACCTTGGTTAAGTGAACATGGTTTACACGGACACTGTGAAAGAAAAAGCTAAATACGTTTTTGTTTGACTAACAATTCTTACAAGTATGCTGTAATCACATCCTTTCACACTTATCTCTAAACATAACAGCTATGGTAACAGACCTCTTTGCCTTTCTCAGGGGCAATAACTAGATGCCAGATAGAAGTGTTTAAGAGCCATAAACGAGACAGCTGTTGTCACATTTTGCTGTGCCATGAGGCTTGGCACTGACCCCTCCCTTTCAAATGCCTGTGATATTCCAAATGCAAAAACCAGAATGACATTTAAACAACCACCAGTTAGACATCTGAGATAAAAATGAACCAGATTGTTACAATATCAAAGAGTGTTACTCTAAGCACATTGCTGGGATTCACATCCCTGTGACCTCAGAAGTCCTCTTCAAGCTAAAAAACCAAGTTAGGATAGTAACTCTTGCTTAGCTAGAACTTGCAAGTGCTCACCATTCACCCAATATGCCAAAACTTCTTAAGATCAGAAAATTAAAGGAGGAAACTATTCTATTACTGTTTCCTTCAAGCAGTAAAGTCTTTTGTAATAAACACTAAGCATCATAACTATAATTCAGTCAGTTATATCAGTAGAAAATTAAAAATCCTGTAACACTACTTACAGATCTGGTAAGACAACTAAACTTAGCAAGTTAGAAGTCCAGTCCATTGTCAAAGGAGATTTTGACTTTCAGACCAGCTTTTACGGTTACAGAATTAACAGCAGGGTTGTGTGCAGTAACAGTGCTTGATGAAGAGATTCCCCCTACTCTTTCTTCCATACTAGATCCCTGACTCACTCTAAGCAGAGCTTTTAACCAGGCCAATTTCTTTGCAAACTGATGATTGTATCAATACTGGGGGTTCGGGATGAACATCAAGCTAATTACCTTTAAGAAAAGCCAAGACAGCTGCCCTGAAAGATATTTTTAAACCCTAAACTGCACACAGTTTATCAGAATTAAGAACGTCTCTTGCTGTGTTGGCAAGAACTGTAGTTTACATTTTAGGAGATTTGGGACTCCCTGTGTTACCTTTGAAAAGTAGGACTATTCAGATTTACAAGGAGCTTAGTTTCTTTGTACCTCTTCTGTACACTCCAATTTCATAGCAGGTGTCAGAACAGCTGCTGTGGCTGTGCCATGCATGTATTAGGACACTGCAATGAGTGTGTGTGATGGAAGACTGCAGGAGAATGCTGTTACAACAGCTCTGTGGGAATGAGTACCTGCTTGCCAGGAACTTGCTTCGCCACACGTCACATTGGATAGACATGCGTTCTAACTGCTCCGACAGCTGAGCCAAATTCCGGCCCAGCACTTCGTTTTCCAGGATGAGCTGGTTTTTCTCACGAGCCATCCGTTCGAAGTGATACTGCAGATCGTCCCCAACAGAAGCAACAAGCAACTTCTTCAGCTCCCGATTCACCTAGAATTGGAGCAGACTCTCTTGTGACTATCAACAGACAATAAAACACCTCCTCTTTTCAGAATGCAGTGCAAGTTATTGTAAATTGCTAACAATAAATTGCCTTTCTCTTTCCAGAATGGGATGCAGCCAGGCAAGCATAAACATTTTAGCCTCATGCATGTTTAACATATTCCTCTTTAAATTCTAACAGAGCCAAAGAGGAAGAATGAAACCCTGTTACATGAAACAAAGTTTAAGTAGTATTCAACTCCTGAATCAGTAAGATAACAAAGAATTAGACAAGACATTCACATATATATTATGCATAAAATTACAGTCATCCCTTCTACGGAGTAACATTTCTCATTAGTGGTTAAGGAACAAAATCTTGTCTTGTGGAAGACTCATTTCCCTGCAGCCCTTTAATGTGCTTCTCCCAGCTTCAAGCCTTTGATTCTTTCATCTGCTGTCAGAGAAACAGCGCTGGATTACTTTGATGTACTTCTACTCTGTACCTTAGCTGGTAAGTTCAAAAGAGAAACTATTTGTTTCAAGGCTAGAGTGTCATTGCTGTTCTCTTTGGTCACATTTACAAACTGCTTATGTAAACCAGAACAGTTCACCTGAGTGAGAGAAAATGCCTTTAACTTCTTACCTCTGTCTGTATTCGCAGCTGATTAGAGAGACCTTCCTTATCCTGTAACAACCGCTTTTCCGAATTTTTTAGCTTTTCAATGGCGTTTTTTAGCTCTGTCTGTTCCTTCTTGGGATCTGCAGCTCCATCTGACTGATGGAACGTGTCTCCTTTATGTCCCCCAGATTTAGCTACCTTAGCGTTTTTAGTTGGAACCACGTGGGTGATGGCTGCTTTGGGGACTAAGATACGAATAGCTTCAATCTCCACCGACTTGTCAGCATGTACTTTCCCCAGCTGCAGAACTCCAGGACTCAGGGAAGGGGCTGTCTTTTTATGTGGGCTGTGGTGGCTACGATGGTTCGTAGTGGTGGCTCCAGTAATTACTTCCCCCGATCCGGCTGTCTGCTCCGTTTCCATGCCATCGCCAGGTCCTCGAATGGGCGAGGAGGCCTCATCCCCTAAAATTGAGAAGTTGTGGAAGAAAAGTTTACCACCTGTCACTTGGTTATAGTTTCATTGTAACTCCTCCCTTATTTCTGTACTTCAAAGTCACAGACTTTAGTTGTACACTGCATGAGTAAAATAGTCCTTTGCAGCAGCAATCACCAAGCACAAGTCAGAAAAGTCATAGAATGGTTTGGACTGGACCTTCAGAATCATCTCATTGCAACCCCCCTGCCATGGGCAGGGACACCTGTCACCAGACCAGGATGCTGAAAGCCCCATCCAACCTGGCCCTGAACACTTCCTGAGATGGGGCATCCACAGCTTCTCTGGGCAACCTGTTCCAGTGCCTCACCCCCCTCACAGTAAGTCCTTACTCAAATGTGCATCCCTCATTAATACTAACAGTGCAAGAGACAAACATTGATCTGAATTGCATTAATTTTAATTTCCTGCTGCCATACAAGATTAAATGCAGACACAAAAAAGAACTTGCATGGAAAAAATTCTTGACAACATTACTCACAGGCTGAAAGAAAAATCAGGTTTTGGGAGCTGACAGAATCAGAGCAGATCCATTTTGAAAGCAAACAGCTACCAGCTAGACAGCTACTGACACCTTAATAAGTTTAGCAGACTTTTAAGTACTATCTAACACGTGTTTTAGCTGTACAAATGAAGGTTTAAGTAAAGCCAACAAGCCAATTCTGCTCCATTTCTAATAAAGAGACACCAGTATTCCCAGTAATGCTGCATTCTGCTCTATAGTCCCCAATAGGCACTTTTCCTGAAATTCATTTCATTTAAGTTCATTAAGTTTTTCAGCTGAAAAAATCATCACTGTATTAAAGTTTCCTCACAGTGAGTGAGAGGCAGAAAGTTTCTGAGAACATGGCTACACATACTACCTTTTTCCTCATACTGCAGGCAGCAACATGAGCCTGTGTCCCCTATCCAAATAATGGATTTCAAAATGCTGTAGTAACACCATTATATTGTCCTACTTTCCAGCTAGCTGAATCAGCACCAACAGGTTCTAAATACATGAGGAGCATTGACAGACAAGTGTACAGACAGATGACAGTACCCGTGACAAACTTGTTTCTCAATACAATGCTGGATTAGAAGAACTACATTCAATTACCATTCCATCCAGGCACCTCTGGTTTTCACTGCAATAATGAAGTCACAGAAGTACTTCCTCATAGCTGCATAAAAGGAGTAAGTTTAAATGAATGGAGCCTGGAATACTGCACAACTCTGGTGTTTAAAATCCCAGTTAAAGTGCTTTTAACCCAGCCTGCTTAGATGTCATATGAACAACCTACCTTTTTCTAGAGATGTCATCTTCTCTTTAGCAGTCAGCTCTTCCTAAAATGAGGAAAAAAATGAGGAGGGGGGTGGAAAAAATCTTTAGCAATGTAACAGTGACAGTTAATCTTGGATTATCCTGTTTTCTAGTACAACCTCTAAACTCCACTTCAGTAGCACAGTGAGAAAACCCACACCAAAACGAAAGGAAAAAGACCCCAAATGATAAAAACTACACCAAGACCTAAAGAGTTAAAAGTAGAAGGCTGTGACACTTCTTGCACTTGTTTCTTTTTTCACTAAGAGCTGCATCACTTCAGCTCCTTTCCCTTGCTCCTCATCCAGTTCCAGTTTCCATGCCTCGAATTTCTCTTTCTGGTCTCCCTCCTTTTTTCAGTGAGCCCTCATCTTACCCTTTAAATCCCATCACATTCCCAGAGTACAACTGCAGAGATTACCTGAGGCAATCCCAGAGCCACAGGAAAGGCAAATCCCACACTGTGCTTGGAGCAGGCCAAGAGATGAGGAGCAAACAGTGGCAACTGCACAGCTGCTCCAGTCCTGCTTGCTAAGCACGGCCTTTTTGGCAGTGCCAGTCTCAGCCAAACAAGGGGTCAGGGTGCTGAGGGGCTGCACAGGATCAGCTTATCCCAACAGCAAAACTTTACCCCCAAACTACCCTCCTGGCCAGTTTCCCCTTATCCACCAGCGGTACTGACCATTGCCACCTTCATCCACAGGTCACTGACCCCCCTTTTATTGGGCCTGTCAGTACCTACATCAGTTTGTGATCGGGGGATATCCCTGTTGTGGTTTGGCTTGGTTATCTTTTGTGACCAACAGAGCACAAAACAAACGCCTGTCCCTCCCTGAGCTTTCTCAAACCACAGACACGGGAATGTCTCGCCGTGTGCTGCTGCTGCAACCGGAGCTGTGTGTTACTCATGGGATACCATTACGTGCTCACCACCACTGCCGCCCCTTCCTTTGGGGCTGGGGACCTC
>VXBX01000818.1:0-60837 GCA_013400415.1 Scytalopus superciliaris | reverse complement strand
CACCCACCTCCGGCCTCACAGACCATCCCGCAGCGCCGCCGATGTCGCGACAGTCCCGACAGCCGCAGTTTCCGCGTCCGGCCGGGGCGGGGCGCCGCTCGCTCTGTGTGCGCTCCGCCCCGCGCGGGGCGGCGCTGCGGTTACCGGGGCGGGGCGGCCGGCACCAGCATCAGCATCAGCATCATCCTCGTCATCCTCAGCGCCATGGTGAGCGGGGTGCGGGGGCTCTGCCGGGCTCANTTTGTGATCGGGGGATATCCCTGTTGTGGTTTGGTTTGGTTATCTTTTGTGACCAACAGAGCACAAAACAAACGCCTGTCCCTCCCTGAGCTTTCTCAAACCACAGACACGGGCATGTCTCGCCGTGTGCTGCTGCTGCAACCGGAGCTGTGTGTTACTCATGGGATACCATTACGTGCTCACCACCACTGCCGCCCCTTCCTTTGGGGCTGGGGACCTCGACTCGCTTAGGGCAGCGAGGGAGCTGCTCAGAAAGCGCCAGGAACACTCAGTAACAGCCTCACTGAGAGCACCCGGGCCGCCCCGCTCCACGGAGGCCGCGCTGCCGCTCACCCCGCCCCTGCCCCTGCCGGCATCCCTCNAGCTCCATCCTGCTCGGGGGCGGGTGCGCAGCGGCCGGGGGCGATTCGAGGCTGGGGGATGCCCAGCTCGGGGCAAGGCGCTGGGCCGCCCTGCCTTGGGAACAGGCTGGCTCAGGAGCTCGGCGGGGAAGGCAGCCGGGGCGTTTCGGGTGCCACGGTGCTTGCTTCTCGCTGGGTATGCCGTGTAGGGATGCAGGGCAGGCGGCAGGGAGGCACTGCAGGGCGCTCATGAACAACCAGGTCGCGGTTCGGTGTCAGGAAAGGGTTTTCCCACCGGTTGGGCGCTGGGAGAGCCCCCCCGGGGATGCGGTCACAGCGCCGAGCCCGAGGGAGCTCAGGAAGCCTTTGGGCGATGCTGCTGGGCACAGGGTGTGATGGCTGGGGCTTGTCCCGCGCAGGAGCATTGGCTGGGCTCGATAGTCCCGACGGGGCCCTTCAGCATGTCCTGTGAGTCTGTGCTTATAGCGCAGCTCAGCCGAGTCCCCTTGGCCTGGGGTGGCTCGCAAAACCCGGTGTCGCAAAGCTGTTCAGTGGCCCGGCAGCTTTAAATGGAATTTGGTTTTCAAAGAGGTGCAAGGCAGTGGTGGCAGCCCGGCCGATGCCCCTGTGGCACACCTGCCCCCAGCAGCTCCGGGCTGCCCCAGCCCCACGGCACCCTGCCCTCACAACAGCACACTGCCACCTCAGCAGGAAGGCTTGCGTTCAGATACAGGCATTACGAGTCTTTTAATCCAGACGGGGCTGTAATTTTCACTTTCCATGTTGCTTAGGTAAAGCACTCGCTTTGTTGCAGCTGAGAGGGATGCTTCTGGCCTCCCTTTTCCAAGTTAACTGCTGCATTAAAGCAGTGTTGAATCTTACAGCAGCCTCTAACAAGACGTTTTGTTGTGAATTTGTTTAATTTCTTTTGAAAAGCCTTCAGTGACAGGACCTGCATGATCTATTGGCATAATTCCATTGCATGAGGGTTTTTTTCCCTGTTATATTCCATGCAGCGGATGATGCCAGGGATTACTTGTTCTGTCCTTGGGGGTATAAGCATATTTCATTTTTGTCTTTTATGTACAGAAGAACTTGAAGATTATAACTTTGCCCCTTCGTCTTTTCACACTGGCGTTTTCAGACTGATTATATGGCTTTAAAGTGTAGATGTTTTACAGTTTGTCTGCAGTTTTCTCTAAATGGGGTGTTTAACCTGTAGGTTGCTTGCCAGCTGTGGTGTGTTTCACTGCTGCTCAACAGAACAAAGTATTTGTTTCCTGTATCAGACCATAATTTTGAGTTCTGCTCCTAAACTGCTTGCAGTCTTTCCCACGGTAGTTGTCAGCCCAGCATGCTTTTGTAGTTTCATTTTTAGTCTACTTAGGAAAGCAGGCAGATGCATGGCAGATCATTGTAGAACACCATTTGACTCCCAGTTTGCAATGGAAGTATTCCTAATTGCATCTTCATGTAATAGTCATAACTGCTCATCAGTTTAGGCCCTGATGCCTTAATCAGCTTGTCAGACTCTCAGGTGATTTAGATTAAAAGCTCTCTCTATACCCTGCTTGTCACACCTGTGGCTTCTCCGTTCCTCACTGTCTTGGAGAAAGATTTGTTCTTGACAAACTCACATTATAATAATTTATAATTTATTATTATACTGTCTTCTTAGATGCTCAGTGACTGACTGCTTAATAACTCACTCCACTGTCTTCCCAAAGACTGCCTCTCTTGGGACTCTCTCCTGCCCTTCTCCAGTGCCCTGAGACCTTTCTCCTGTTCGCTTTTCTCTGGCCTTTCAAGTGTTACACGGTTCTGTTTGTTTCTTTTATGCTTAAAAAGCCATCAGTTTTCCCACTCATGTACCCTTCCCCCTTAGGGGTTCTCAAAATGCATTGATAATAGTTTGCCTGCTGAAAGAGGATGGGAAGACATATTTTGGGAATGCATGCTGCCCAGTCAGGTATGGACACAGCATCCGAGGGAAGGGAGAAGTTATGTGACTATTGCATGCTGTGAATTTGCACCTGATCCATCTTAAACTTTTTCAAAACATCTTTTCCCAGGAGCAACACATCAAAAAATAAAAGACTCCTTCTGGTGGATTCAAGTATTGATCTGCAGTCTGGATTTTAGCCTCAGGCTCTTAGTTATATTCTGACAGTAATGAATTTTGCGTTAGAAAGTTTGACCAACCTTTGGCACTGTGTTGCTTCCAGTTAGTCATATAGACTGTGTTGATTTTAACCTACTCAGAAAACAACAAGTGGTAGCATGGCCACAGAAGGATAAGGGTAGTAACTTGTAGTGGAATTGGTTTGTAGTGTGTGTGTGTCAGACCCTGTACTTCAGTCATGTGCAAGCAGTGCACTGGAAGCAGTTGTGTGCATTGTATAACTGGGCACACTGCTGTGGTGGAAGGCAAGGTAAAGAGAGAAATGTTCTGAAATAGCCCGCAGTTATTTGTCTTAACAGCACAGTGGCTTTACAGGTCTGCTAGCCATTGGAAAACAGCTTTCATGTCAGATGTCATCAGGGGGTGGTATTTCAAGTCAGTTCTGATGCACTCTGGTGTCTTGATTGTAGCTGTGTGACTCGTGGCTGCTATGGACAGTGAGCAGGAAATTCCCAAAGGGAAACCTGCTTATCTGCATCCATTGGGTGCTGGAAGGCATTATTTGGTAATGGTACCTTTCATGTAATCATGTGCAGACATGTATTTGTCCATCATTTAACAGTATTAGTTTCTTTTTATTCATGAGTTTCGTGCACTCTGACACTTGAGAGTCTTCCAGGTAAAGAAATGGAACATTTGATGCAACATTTGCCAGAGGACAATGGCTGACTTGCCTGATACCATCTGGCTTTGGTTTTGTGGATGCAGAAGCACGTGATTAGTGAAATACAGTGTCCTACTACCTTAGTTCTTTCTCCAGTGTGAGGGGAAAAAAATTATGGCAAGTAGGCTCTCCTGGTTGCCAGAACTTGCAGTCTTGTAATTTCAAAAAAAATCTTCAATATATCAGGGGATGAGCAGTCCAGCTCATGTCAGCAGAAAATTTTACAACTTGTATGTTATGTTTGTTGTTGTTGTTGTTATCATCAGTTCATTGGTAAAACCCACAGTTTAGAGAATATCAACATGGAAAGCCTCAGTTTAGACAAGACAGGTAAAAACCAAAAAAGAGTAATTTTTTTAAAAGCTTTTTTATTCATCAGGGGAAAAGACTTATTTCATGTTTTGAAGGATAGGCCTGAGAAAATAGGAAGTGAGACAGAAATTCCTGGAACTTGACAATGGAGAGTCCTGGGTTTCTCATGGTGTGATCAGATTTTCAGCTGAAGATTTTATAAAGATTTTATAAGATTTTATGAGTACAGCTCATGGGGCAGCTGTGGAATATACCTTGATTTACAGGAGTTGCCTTTGGGACCCAGTAATCTCCATCCTACTGCATGAGCTGGTAAAATGGAATAACTTCGGTAAAGATCTGTCATTCAGAGCTGATCATATAAACAGACAAAACTGCTTCCTGCTAATAGACTTTCCTGAAGGAAGTGCACATTTATAAAATGACTTTTCTTTTAGTAATTTTCAAATTCTGTACTTTTGGTTGCAAAATAGTTGCCATTGTATCTGTCATTTGCAGCATTTCATCACAGGGAAAAAGAGAATATTATATGCAACATGAGGAGAAAAATAGTATAATGCTATCAGGTATCCTTTAAGTACTTGCTGCATGGTGAGTCTTCCTATGAGCATCAAAAATATGTCATGGTTTCTTCTTGAACTAGTGTTTCTAATTAGTGCTAATTTACTTCTTCAGCAGATAGGCTGTGTGCATTGCAGAAGATGTAGCTGGTAAAATAACACATTCTTGGTACTCTGTCAGGCAAATGAAAACTGTTAAAAAACCCCCATAACTTTCCTTTGTTCCAGGAGCTCATTTTGGGTTCGATGCTGACATCTTTATGACATTATGTGCTATATAAAATACAACCCTATAAAGTTGACAGGGTTAGAATCCGTGGGATAAATTACCTTCTACCTTAGCCAAGTCTTGGCTTTGGCTTGCAGAAATTTCCATCTCTCTAAGAGTAATTTTAGATGCATTGGTGGCTCTTCTGACGGAGTGGCTCAAATAGGTGACATTATGACAGTCAGAGGTATCTAGCATTGCCTAAATATAAATTCTATACTAATCTCCCTTTGTCACCCAGAGTTGTCTGGTGAGATCCTTTGGGTTGTGGGTGCAGATCTTAATAACTTGACGTGTCTGTCCTAATTGTATGCCGTTTCTCTTTTTTTAATATACATATTGTCAGAAACTCAAGAAATTCAGGAATTACTCAGTGAATCGTTGCCAGGAATAAAGAAAAGTTACAAACTTTGAGGATTTGATGACAGATACAGTGATTATTTAGAGAATTGTTCCAGGCAGGTTTGATGTGGATAAAATTTATACTTAACAGTGTTGTGTCAGAGCTCTTAATTTTTGAAAGTACATCTAGATTGTTTTTAATAAAGGAACCCAGTAGGTCTGTGTAGGATCTGGAGCAGCTTGGAAGGATGGACAATATCTTTGGGCAGAGATGGCAAGCTATACTAAGAATCATAGAATCATCATTTAGGTTGGAAGGGACCTCCACAACCTGCTTAAAACAGGTCTAACCAGGCCAGTCTGCTCCACCCTCTAGCCAGGCAATCCTGAACATCTCCAAAGGTGCGGATTGCACAACTCCTCTGGGCAGCCTGTGCCAGTGTTTGACCACCCTCTTGGCAATTTTTTTCCTAGTATGTGACTGGAATGTCCTGTGTTTCCACTTGTGTCCTTTGCATTTTTTGCTATCACTGCACCTTCAAGAAAAGTGTAGATCCATCTTTTTGGGTGTCTTTCTGTTAGGTAGTTGTAGAGAGCATTAAAGTCACCCTCAGCCTCCTCTTCTCTGAGCTGAGCAGGCTCAGTTTTCCCAGCCTCGTCTCCTGTGTTGTGTTCTCCAGACCCTGACTGCCTTGTGGCCAGTGGCTATTGAACCTATGATCTTAATCTGTGTGACAGTGTCTCTTTCCTTTAAGCCAAGGGAATAGTGACCCTCCAAAAAGTGGTTTTGGCTGTTCAGTTGACCATTTCAGCATTATTTTCTAGAATATGGTGATCCAGTATATCCAGGTGGGATACTCTGTAAATCGTTTACAGGCTGGTGAGAAACATGTTAGTGGAGAACACCTATTGCTGTAAGATTGAAGAGGGCTTTTTCCATAACACTGACTTACAACTGTAATTGTGGCTGCCAAGAATAATCACCAGAAGTACTATTTCCTGGAAGTAGGCACTGTAACTATTGTGTGCTCACCTGTGTCCTTATGCAGATGGAAAACAGAGGCCCTGGTGCCTGAGCAACGTGCCAGGGTCACTCAGTAGTGTTTTGTGGGTGGAACTCAATAGTTCTCTCCCAGACAACAAAATGGAAAGAAAAACCTGCATAAGGTTTGATAAAGGGAGTAAATGTTGTGTGGCTGGGCTGTGGAACATGCTGTCACAGTTTAATACAAAGAATACTTAGCAAGTATTTGCATGTATAATGAGCATATCTCCATTCAGGTGAGCACATGAACGAGCTAGAAATTCTTTGTTCTCGTACTGTATGCCTAATAGAGATGTTTCCAGTGTGAGCTGAACTCTGTGAGATGGCCCTTGCAAGTTGTTCCGGAGTGGACAGCTCTGCTACTCAAGAAGAATATTGAGATGCTGGAGCGTGTCTGAGGAAGGGCAGTGGAGCTGGTGAAGGCTTTAGAGGGTAAGGTGTATGAGGAGCAGCTGAGGGAGCTGGGGTTGTTTAGTCTGGGGAAAAGGAGGCTCAGAGGGGACCTTATCACTCTCTATGAATACCTGAAAGGAGATTGTAGCCAGGTGGGGGTCAGTCTCTTCTCCCAGGACAAGAGGATATAGCCCCAAGTTGCACCAGAAGAGATTCAGGTTGGATATCAAGAAAAATTTCTTTGCTGAAAGGGTTGTTAAACACTGGAACAGGCTGCCCAGGGAGGTGGTGGAGTCGCTGTCCCCAGGGGTGTTCAAAAAATGACTGGACATGCCACTTAGTGCCATGGTCTAGTGGATAAAGTAGTGATCAGTTAAGGGTTGGATTTGATGATCTCAAAAGCCTTTTCCAACATAAATGATTCTGTGAAGAAAGCCACGTGCTCATGTGTCAGCAGTTTTCCTGCATGAGAGGGTCTTTATCACCCAGGCTGTTGTGATCGGTTGCTTTATCATTTAGTGATTTCTACCTCCTCTTACAAGGCTACTAATTTTGAGGCATAGTAACTAGGAAGAGATGGTAAACAGAGATGGCTTCNTTCCAACATAAATGATTCTGTGAAGAAAGCCACGTGCTCATGTGTCAGCAGTTTTCCTGCATGAGAGGGTCTTTATTACTGATCATTTCAGAAGTTAATTCGTGAGGTTTAGATAAGGTGCTCAACCTATCCTTGGGCACCAGAGGGTGCTCCTGTATTTGTAAAGAATTGGCTCTCCCGAGTTGGGTTCCTGAGAGCCTGTTGCATGTTCTTTGTTTGCATGGATCCTTCAATAATTGTAACTACCTTAATTATCTTTTTAAAAAAAAAATTACACTTTCTCTGCAGAATATTCTAACACACTTGGACAGAGAGCCACATATGGGAGGTCTACCCGTGGAAAATGTGGAGAGGTGGGTGGGTATGCTGGAGCCTGTGCACCTGTTCTTCCATGTTAACACAGCACATTTAAGAATGATCCTTCACTGAACTTAGTGTTCCTCCAATTTTTATCCCTTCCATGTATTCTTTCTCCCACTGTAGGGACTGTATTATGCTGTATGTTTTCTAGTTACATAACACTGTCCTCGCCCTGTCCCACGTTCTCCCTTACAATCCACTCTGATAATTGAACTGTGGTCTCTGAAGTCTGAACATCCCCAGATCACTGGTGAGGAGGAAGGGAACTGTGGTCTGGATCCACTCCTTGCAGCTACAGACATTCTGGAGCAGCAGCATGTCCTGGTGGCAGCTGCGGGGGCAGAGCCTGGGCAGCATTGGAGCCCACAGGTGCCTGGTGACTGAGCTGCCTCTGTCACGTTGTCATTGAAATCAAGGGGGATTTATAATGTGTAAATAGTACAGATATTTTAGCTATTAAGTCTTGCTAGCCTTCTGTGAAAGGAATGACAGTAATGATTATTCCTGTTTTACAAAAGGATAAAGTGGGAAATACCGCCTTCTTTCTAAAAAGTGCTGAACATCCAATGCACTGATGCAGGGGGCAGCTGTGAAGGTGAAACTAAGCAACTTGATCAAAACTCTGTATGGGATTGGAATGTCTTAGTCACTGCCTTCATCCAGCAGAGACCTTTGCATCTCTGGGGAATAGCAGTCAGTGCAAAAAAGTGTGATGACAAAAATCTCTGTGGTCCGGGAGAGAAATAAATCTTTGCATTGCAGAACAAATCTTCCTAAGATGAAGCAGTAGTGCAGACAAGATGCTTTAAGTGCCCACACTAGTGAATAAGAGTTGTTTGTGTGCTTCACAGGATCAGAAATGGTTACTTGGCTGTTATAAGCTCTGACTGTTCAAGGCTGACACAGCATGTGTGGTCTTTAGAGCATTCACACAAAATCCTGGGTGTTAATTGCTTGTGGTATT
The DNA here is from genome assembly GCA_013400415.1 of Scytalopus superciliaris. Taxonomy (NCBI): domain Eukaryota; kingdom Metazoa; phylum Chordata; class Aves; order Passeriformes; family Rhinocryptidae; genus Scytalopus; species Scytalopus superciliaris. The sequence continues at coordinate 52,568 of VXBX01000818.1, read as the reverse complement.
GGCTGGCTGAGCGATCCCGTGTCCTTTAGCTGTGATTCCAAGGCAACCAGCTAGTTCTTGTTAAAAACCCTTCTCAGAAGATTTTTATGAGCTGAGATAATCTGGAGATGCTGTAGCCATTGTACTACTTAGAAGTGCTGTTGACAACTTTGGTTTAGGATTTGTAGGTGTTTCCTTTCAAACCTCTACTTCCAGCCGCTTGTAACTTTCTCAAATTCTAAAAATTCTGTGTGAAAATTTTCGGACAGATTCTGCTGGAGGTTGAAAATTTAATGAAATACCTGAATAAGAATGTGTTGGGAGAAAATCTGAAAATGCGTCAGAGTCCTAATTAAAACAAACAAAAAATTTTAAAAATCAGTGTTCCTTTGAAAACCTTTAGTTTGAAAAATATTGAAAATTGAAAGCTGAAAGTTTGCTAGAGGAATGGTATCTGTGTGAGCTTTAATGTTAGGCCAAGTTTTGAGCCTTTCAAAAATGTTTTTCCTGCCAGTACAGTATTGGTTGGACCATGTAATGGGATGTGCACTCTGTGTATGTGTAGCCCTGTTTCCCTTCGAGCAGCAAAGAGCAGCATGGCATCCTTCATGTGTGTCAGAGAGATTGTTTTACATAATTAGAAAAGTAATATGCCTCCTGTAACTAAGTACTTAGCTATGCCCTGTAGTTGCAGAGGACTGAAGTTAATGGTTGAGGATTTGTGCCGGGGTTCAGCCTCACGAGCGAGAATGAACTTCACACATCAANGGGGGGGGGGGGGAGGGAGGAAGTTAGGTTACACTAATCATGCCTACATGCATAGGAAGCTTATGTAATTTGCATAATCTAGTAGTAAAAGAAGAGTTTTTGCTTAGTAAATTGACAGAAGTGCAAAGTAACTTTGCTGATACACAGAATTGCAGAGTCCTAAATCTGAGAAGAAAGTTTGAGGCCTTCAAGCTTCTAGAGGTGTGTTTACTACAACCCGAGTATATGGGGGGTGATTTACTGAGATCTCAGTTGAAGAGGAGGATTAACCTGGTTAGTGCTCCAGGGACAGAAGTATCCCCGTGTGACAGATGGACATGAACACCTTTAGCCCAAAAGGCACCTAAGAAGCCCAAGGACCAGTAATATTGGGAGTCAGACAACTCTGCATCTAAAGGATGTAGCACAAGTTGCAGGAGGGTAAATGTAAATGCAGTAGAGTGTTTGACTCACTTAATAGATTCTGAAATATGATTAAGAATGTTACTAATCTAGCCCGTGCTTAATTGGTTTGGAATAGTCTAGAAATAAAAGGGGACATTGCTTACAAAAGTCACCAGTGGTCTTCTAAATATGAGGCTTTAAAGACTGAGAATTGTCTGCAGTCAAGGCATTGTCATGGAAATTGTAGTTGCCAGATGTTTCTGTTTGAAAAGTGATCTTTTGATGTTACTTTTTAACGAAAGAAAAGCCTGCAGAGAAAGTAGTGGGAGGACCAACAGCAGTGAGGGGGCTGAAAAATTGGAGTTCTAAAAATTATTCCAGCTTGTGTGTCAGAAACATGAATAGAAGAGGAGGAGGAAAATGAGCTTTAAGAGACAGAGCTAATTGAGTGTGCTATCTACACAGTGTTTGGATTTAAGTTTTGCCTGGAAAATACCCTGCATTACACAAACTGTGAAGGTAGAAGATGGCTTGAATAGCACAGCTTGGTAAAGGTGCACTGTTGAGAATTCATTTTGGGATTTAAGAAATGCTCCAGTGCTGAAAATTAGAGCACTTTCTGCCACTCAGAATGTTTTTTGTTAAATACCACCAGCATGTCTGAAGTCCCATGTATCAGTTTTGCAAAATTGTCACTAACATTTAATGTCTTCGCTATTTCTGTACTTTTTTGCCTTTCTCTTTTCTTTCACAAATGGAGATTTTTCCTTTAAAGAATTATTAATGATGGAAAACGACTTGTAGTATGCAAATAGACTTTTTTATACAGCTTCTTTCAGTCTGTTTATCTCAGAAAACCTGAGCTTTGTGATGGTTTTCTGTTGTGTGTATCTGATCCCTGAGTTTTTCTCCTGGGGAATTTGAAATTGACTGGCAGATTTCGATCAGATCTGGTAGAGGGATAATGATGTTCCTTCAGGTTTCCCAAGGATGAGGAGGGGGAATAAACCCTCTAATACATTTTTAAGGAAGACTTCAGAGTGAACACAACTGTAGCTAGACATCAGAGAATTCGAATGGGTAGGAGCCTTTATTAAGTGTCTGAGCTGAAGAAAGCCTGTGGTCACAGCAGTCAGGGATGAGAAACATGAACTTAAAGAACCAATCCTCACTGTTTCTCATGCTTGCAGAAGTATATGGCTTTTTATGTAGCATTTTTAGAGACTCCAATTGTTTTAAATGTCTTTGAATTTTCTTTTTCAGCCTAATAATGTCTGCAGAGGACTGCCATGCTTAAGACGTCCTTACTCAAAAGAATAGCACTCCTAATCCACTAGTTGAGATCCTTTTTAAAGCTAATTAAAGTTATACTCTTGTGGTCTGAATTTATGAGCGCTTGGTGCTGCTTGGGGAGCTTGGACCTGCACCTAAAAGCATTCAGATATTAAAATGGGAGAAGAGGAAAGCTAACAAGTCAACCATTTAAAGCAATCAAAGTGTTTCTGGGGCTCTTAAAGCAGGTGATGCTGTGGCAGCTCTTCTGCCATTGTCCTGCTGGGGGAGTATAACACTGGGAGTAGCTGCCTTGGAGCCAGGCAGGGGTAGATCTGCCTGAAATTCCTGGCTCTTGCTCCTGGGACTAGGAGTTTTTCAGTGATTTCATTTGTGTTGAGGGTCTTCTGCAGGACTAGAAAATAGAGTTAAACCTGAAGGGGTGGTTCGTCTGGAATATGAGCGGGTGGTTGGCAATTTGTGAGATTTGAGGAACTGTTCCAAATAATTCATAACAGGACTTAGATACCTGCTGTAAGAGTTTGCTCATACATTTATAACAATAATTTCAGGGCCTAGTTCTGAGAATAATGTTCTTGATGAAGGCAGCTGGTCGGGTCCCCCCAGTTCACCCCACTGTCTGAAGAGCACGGGGCTGACATCTGTCAAAGGAATGCACCAGAATATATGGCAATAGTTATTTTTTGTGGCAGAACCTATAAAGAGAAAAGACAAGAGTAAGGATACCTGTTGACTGGCCATTTCAGCAAATACATATATTCTTTTTGCCACAGAGTGGTTGGCAAACTCTCAGACATTTCTGAGTTTTTTCCTAAAAATGTAAGATAAGCATAAGCATTAATGCATAAACAAACTACCTGATGTTGGAGTCAGTCAGCCTTGTTATATCTTTATCTGAAATGTTTTAAAATAATTTGTATCCTTATGCTTTAAAACCATCTCATTTTTTATAAAAATATTCTTGCTCTTCTGAAGTATTTTTGAGAGTTTCACCGGCCTGGTTGTGAGAGAAATGTTCACTTAAAATTGTTGCCAGAATTTCAGGAAGTTTTGGAGCAATCTTTCCAGAAAGGTTTTTTTTGTGTATTAGGAGAAATACCCTTTCAGTGTGAGAATAGTTCCTGTCTGCTGGTCCATCCTGTTCCCAGGGATTTTTATAGAAACAGCTTGCTCTGTGCTTGACTGCAGGTTTTCCCCGTGACAGCACAGAGTTTTGCAAAATCTAGAACATAGATACAAGGATGCACAGGATTCAGCTTTTACTGAGATTTGTGCAGTCTTTCTATTGCTTCACTGGGAGATGATTCAAATCCTTTGATTCTTTTTATCTGTGGTCTGATTTGAGAGTCACTGAGAGATGGAAGGAGCAGCAGACACGAAGCTGCACATTTGAGATGTAGCAGTACTTTTCATGACTCCTAAACCAGTAAATATGTGGGCTGTGAGCCTGTGTCAGCTATGCCATCCCTGGTGAAGTTCCTGATGGTATGGATAAGCCTCATAGAGACCAGATTGCAAAGAACATGGAGAGGTGTACTTTCTAAATACCTCAGGGCTTTCTAATTTTGAGAAATATTTTGTTGCTATTTCATGTGAAATTCCTTAGAGTTGGAAAATAAATCATGTCGCCTGATTTCCTGTGTTCCCCATTGTAAGAGAAACTCCAGCATGAAATTTCTAGTCAAAACTAGAGGAGGATGGAAATACTTCCCCTAGAAAAATGCAATAATGTGGCAGTCAGGAGGCATCTTGAAGCTGGAAGACCAAATCCAGATCTGTGTTCTGCATAGTTCAGACCAGAGGGATAAAACTGTTTCTCTATCTTCCCATGAGAGTTCCTTAGTCCCTGAACTGCTATTCTACCACTGTATCTTCCAATGCAAACATTTGGAAGATCTCTATTTGTTTTATTGTGAACAGAAGCCCTCTGGAAGTTTAAAAGGTTTACAAGACAGGACATCACACCCTGTCCAGCTTGCTCAGCATCCTGCTTACGAGCATCCTTGGCAGTTTGGTTCCACACAGCCCATCTCCCTCTGCAGCAGAGTTTTCTGTGAGCACAGCTCTTTGCTGAATGCTTGCATTTAGCTCCCAGAACTTAGGCCTATGCTAACTAAGAATGACTGCTTCCCCATCACTTTCAGAACCAAGTACAAAATTTAATCTTTTTTAACTCAGCTGCACTTGAATAAATGTTTCTCATGTGCACAGAGCCATCCTACTGCAAATTCACACATGCCAATATAAACAAAGAAGCGTAAGCTGGCAAAACCCACATGCATTTAAATGTTTTTCTGTGCAGCTTATAAAAGGAAGAAGGAAAAAAAGGTACTCTTTCCATCTTGACAGTATGTGAACTCTTGACATCACTGATGTCAGTGGCCCTAGATTGTGCCATGGAAAGGAGATGTAAAACTTGAGCTCAAGACAGCTATTTCAAAACTATCAGTATGTAAATACAAAGTGCATAGTCACTGCTGGGCTTATTAGGGGTGGTAATTTTTCCACTGATGTGAACAGTTATGAAAAGTATTTCTCCTCCATTAGGTATTGCTTGGTTAATTGCACAGTCATGAGAGCAGAGGCTCTGCGTGATTTTAATGAGGGTATGGTACAGAAATGAATGGAACCTAATTCTTTAAAGCAAGAATTTTCTGAGTTATAATGTATTTATAGATTCACTTGATTGTTATTACTCGAGCTGTTCACAGGAGTGTGATTTCAGTAGTGACTTAACAGGTTTTCAGCTGTTTCCTGTAGGAATGAAGCGCCAGGGGTCTCTGGTCAAGGGCTGTGAAATCTTTCCCTCTCAGAACTCACTGTTGGTTTGGAGCAGTGTGGTGCTTTGAACATGGTACCACCTGGCAGGTCTTCACTGGTCTCTAATCACTCTTCTCTGGACAATAATTCTCTATGAATTTCCTTTGGTAGGAGGATGAACAGAAGCTAAGGATGAAACTTAGCGTGTCTCCCTTGGTGCTTTCTCATCTCTGCCTCTCCTTCCCTCTTTGCAGTCAGGGCACACCAGTGAAAAAGGGTATGTAAGAAAGTTGTTTGCCATATCAGTTCTGTTTATTGAGTGGTAAACTGATGGAAAGTAAATGTTCAGAAAAGATAATTTTAGGTCTGTGAGGGCTTAAAATTTTATTGCAGCCCTTCCAGCATGTGATGGGAAGTGGACAGGTTTTAGTGTTTGTTTTTTGTCTCCAAAACCCTAATTGTCCATTAAATAAATAAGTAAATAAAAGTTTATGTTCTCATTTAAAATCATATATTATGAGCACAATACATACTCACTTCTAAAAGCTTAAGTTTTTTTAATTGGTTGGTGTTTTTGATGACTTGTAGTGGCATTTTTACAGAAATGCCTGTCAAGGTCTTCCCAGAATATGTTCATCACATCAATATTATATTCAGTATTGTCTTCTCTCTGTTTTAAGACTACTTGCATGAATCTGCAGCAGTAAGATTGCAGATCTACTGTGTTTTACATTGGACTTGTTTGGCAGGGTCTCCAGTTTGCTTTTCAGGTTGAATTTCTTTGCTTTTCGGTGTGTGCCTCTGAAACAATTTATTTGTTCACAAACATAATCTATTTCCAGTCATTTTTACAGTGTTTCCAGTAAGCCTTTAGCTTCTGGTACTGTTCTCTACATCTAGAAATACTTACTGTAATAATTGTATGCTCATACAACAGAGGACATTCTTAGTATAGTTCAGGAGAAACTTTAGAGATTTTGTTTTGATTATTATAGAAAACTATTAGCTCTTCATATTTTCTAGACACAAAACAACAATAGATTCAAACTATCCTGCTTACTGATAACATTTTCAGGGTGTTTGGGCATTATCTCTGCGGGTTTTTTTTCAAGTCTAAGTAGTATTTATTTCCTTGCCTTTGCTTATGATGCCAAAGAACAATAATACAGAGTGGTGATTTCTGATGTTCAGCTGAATAAGAAGTAGCAACCAGCAGAGGTTACTGAATAAAATATATTAATAGCTCAGGCACTGATTAAGATTGAAGTGTTCAAGGGTGGATGGGGCTTTGAGCAACCTGGAAGGTGTCCCTGCCAATGGAGGGAGATTGGAACTACATGATCTTTAAGACCCCTTCCAACCCAAACCATTCTGCGGTTCTGTGAAAAAGGACTGCCTTTCTTTTTAGACAGCCTCTTAGTAAAGAACTGCTTCTCTGTGACATCCATCCTTGACAAGATGATGGTCAAATTAATGCATCAAATGTCTTCCAGTAGTATGAGTGTATTTAAGATCAGGGTTGAAATCAGTCACTTATTATTGTCTGCCACGCCTTATTTATTGCTTATTGTCAACAACATGCCTATGTAGAAAAGTTAAGGTGTGAGTTTTGAGGTAAGAAACCATTTGTTCTGATTTGTGTGTCTCCAGAATGATGATGATAGCAATGAAGACCCAAGCATGTCTAGCTTAAGTAAAGGCCAGAAACCAGGCTGAGTCCCTAGGGAGTTTTAGTGCTGGATGCTGCACCTAAAATGTAAGTTTAACTATTGCCAGATGCTGCAGTGTGTACTGTGCAGATAATACAGAAGTTACAGTAGGGCATGTAAATAAGGTTTTCAGTGCTGTGTAGACTTCTGCAGATGGAAGAGAAAGCTTTGCATCCTTCACAGAGCACTGTGCTGCCCCCCTGTATCAGTGTGTCTTGGTTTGCAGTGTAGGGGTACTGTAAGGAGGGTGGGACACTTGCTAAGATGTCTTTAACTGAGCAGGTGCAAGTATTGATCACATTGTAAAATTCTGAATTTGATCTTCATTATCTCCTTCTTTCCTGCTGCTGCTTGTGTTGGGACAAGCTGCACAAGCACTTAGTGCTAAGTCAGTGGTGAGCTGAAGATGCTGAAAGAAAAAATGCACTGACAACAGAAACAAGATCATGTCTGTTGTTTTGTTGGGTTTTGTTTGGTTTTAGGTATTTTTTAAAAATGTCTATGGGCTTGCACTCACTAAGAGAATTATTATGGTTCTGTTCCTGATAGTGTTCCAGAATAGTCATGAAAGCCCACAGGAACTCTTTCTGTCCTGCTGCTTATTGAGTGGTCATTGCAACAGCTGAAATGCTGTTCTCTACAATCTGAATACTAAAAAGGCCTGCTTGGCTCCACCTGCAGCTCCCAGTGGGTCCTCAGTATTTACAATATTTGAGTGCAAATGCATGTAGAGTGGAAGGTGGCAAGACCATGCCTTGCCCTTAGGAGCAGCAATCCAATTGAGATGAAGCGTGGGACATAAAAATTCGAGCTCCTGTCTAACACCCATAGAACAACTGATACCACATTAATAGCTCACAAACATATCCCAGTAAGGGGTATCAGAAATGCACAGCCACACTTTGTGCTTACATTGCTGGGGGGGCTTATCCTCTGTGGGGTGAGGAGTGGAGAGAAACTACGCATGGAGTTACACTTTTAGAATTACTGCAATCTGTCTTTCTTGTCACACTCCTCAGGGGCAGAAAATGAGTTGTAAATGAGGTCGGGCTATTTATGCTTTATGTAAATTTCAGGAATTTAAGTAGTGAATCAAACTAATGTTGTCCCTAACTTGAATATGTTTATCTTCTCATTAAGAGGAGTTTAGATACCATTGTTAAGGAAGTGGCAAATGTTCTCTTGTAGGATGTGTAGAAAATGTGTGAAGAGTCTGTAATCTAGTTGTAGGCAAACACATTTTTTTTAACAAATAAAAGTAAATCAAATACTTTGACAAAGTTAAAAAGTCTAACAGGAACTTCTGCAATATTCCGTGCTTCGTGACTGATGAAATCAGAATAAATTATGAGATTGCCTTGAAAACTGCCATGATCCAAGTTCCATTATACTTAAAAGGTGTAGTAGGCAGAAGATAATACGCAGAGAATTAATGTCCATTTACTAGTGATTTCTTCTTTTACTTTTCTGATAACAAATGAAGGAAGGTTTTTTTATTTGTGTGTTTTTACATTTAAAATATGTATGCTTTCTGTACTAGCCATTATCACCCCTTGTCTTTTTCCAGAGTCAGGATGAGAGATACGCTTTCATTACGGAATGGTATGACCCAAGTGCCTCACTCTTTCGGCGTTATGAACTTCTGTATTATCCAAAAGATGGATCAGTTGAAATGGTAAGAATGAAAGGAAAACAAAGTCTTTTGTCATAAATGTAATATCCGATTAAACAGTTCATAAAATGGCAAGCCACTGCCTATGCCTGTTAATTTTCCAGGTTAAGAAAATGCAATATAAAATGTATCTTGCTCTGTTTCCAAAACTAAAAGAAAAGCAAAAATATGAGTTCACAGCGGAGCATGTGGAATAGCCTTCATGCTTATGATTTCTTTTCTTTCTTTAAGCTTGCTTTGGCATGGAGGGATTCATTTTCACAAATCTGTTTTCATTCAATCTCTGCTTGGGTGTTAGAACTGAAACTCAGCAGCACTGACCTACTGCTTGAGAAGGGTAAACTAAAGCTAATTCCAAACAGGGGAATAAGCTTCATCGGAAATTCCAGAAGTCTCTGAAGAGTGAAATGTAAAAGAGTCTTATCAAAGTAGAGGAAATGGCAAATTGTTCTTAATTTGGCTTTAATGAAAAGTAGGACATTTCAGACAGTGGGATGTCAGTTTTTCCATCAGTGTTGCTTGCACAGACGTTTCTGACTTGTGATTCATACAACTAATCCCCATTTTTTAGTGATAGCAGGTGAAAACAAGCATTTTGCATTAACAGGCATGTATATAAAATTATAATAGGTACTGTAAAGATAACCCTTATAAGCCAGTCAGTACTTTGTGCTTCCTGTTAGGAATAACTGAAGGGTTTGGACTAGTCTTTTCCAAATTTCTAATGAAGACCTAAGAGTATAAGAATAGCCTAGATTTGGATATTCACACTTTTTAATTTCATCATCAAATTCTGACTTTCCTGCTATAAATATCAAATGGAGAAATAAGAAAGCTAGTGGAACTTGCCTTTTCTTACCTAAAGTACTGCTCACAGAAACCATGATACCAATAGTGCACTTTGCACTCTTCAAACTGTCATAATGTTGTCCCTTTTCAGTTAGTTCTTTGTGTGATGTCTGTATGTGCACAGTTGTCAAAATGTGAGGATTTTTGTTTTTTCTTTCCCACAGACAGTTTAATCAGTCAGGAACTGTAAAAATCTTCCTACACAACCGTGCGTGGGCTGGCAAAATTGTTGTTCATTTCACCTAGACGTCTCAAAACCAAGAGCTTGCAAGGTGTGCTTGAACTTCTTAATGCAATACCTATGGCTTGGCAGACTTCTGCATTTTGCTTGTGTTCTCTCAGGGGCAGGTAGTACAGTGTGTGCACTGTCACAGACTGCCTGTGCAGGGCAGAAGTTAGAAAAGCAAAAGTGCCTGTGAACATCCTTAGAGAAAGAATATCTCAAGATCACTTTTGCGGGTGAGTTTCTGGACAGATGCTACATTTAGAATTCTCTTCTGGATTTTTATTTATTTATGTATTTCTGCAGAATTTGGGGATTCTTTTTTACTTTGGTACTGCCTAATTCTTCTGCATCTTTTGGTATCTTCCAAAGATGAGAGCCTGCTCTTACATTTAACATATCTGAGAAGAAGCGAAGTAATGGGTGTGAGCCAGCTTTTCCCTACATGAGAAGGATGTTGCATCCCCTTTCCCACCTCCCTGACAATAACTCTCCTTTATCACACACCTGAGATGGAGGTGGAGCAGAGCTTGAAAGCTTCTGTTGCCTGAAGTCCTGAGCTTACCCTTTTCTTTCTGTCCTGTCTTGGTTCCCCTAATGAAAAAGGAGTGGAAATAATGAGAGAAGTTTTTCAGCTTCCTTTGCAGATGAGAAGACAGCATAGACTTCTGTTCAAGGACAGCAAGCAGCTTTTACAGTCAAGCTGGATCTCTTGACAGAGATGTCCTGTTCTCTGAGTTTCCATAGTTAATAACTCTTCATGGTGAATTGTTAAAACCTGAATAACTTTTCTTCCTACAAAAGGTTTTGTAAAAAGAGGGGAGAAATCTTTAAAAAGGACAGATTCTTAGCAGAGAACTGTTCTGTTTCAGGTAATTTACTTCTAGAAGTACATGGGCAGGAGGGGAACAGTCTTTTATTTCTTCTGCTGTGACTTATCATTTGCTTTATAAAAAGGTCTTTTGAACAGATCCAAAATTGCACTCTACAGAAGAATTCATTAAAACAGGTAGATCCTCTCCTTTTCTTCCTCTTGAGAAGAGAGGCAGCTCAGGGTGCCTTTCTAAGAACCCTTAGTGAAATAGCCAAGGAAATGTTCAGATTTTTAGTGAAGATACTGAATAATTTGCATATGACCAAGACAGCTAATAGTGTTCCAGGAGAAAACAAATAACTGAATTCAAGTGATTTTGGTTTTTTTTTCCTTTTTAAGTATGTTGTCATTTCATGCCATGCTGCATGAAGTGAACACTTAGTAGGAGCATGTGTGAGGAGCTAAAGACATTTCAGCAAGGGAAGATTCTTCCTTATAATCGTGCCCTCAGCAGAAGCAAGGATCAAAATCATTTATAGTTTGATCTCTGATCTGCAAAGTTTTGGCTATTGTGAAAAAACTTAAATTTTTTTCTAGCCTTCTAACAGAAGAGAACTGTGCTCACATGTTTCAGAGCACGGAGTGTGCAATTTTGCTCGTAAACTTTTTTTCCCCCTCTAAAATTTGTGGGAATGTTGTGCTTTCTTTCAGTGCTGATGTAGTTGATACATCATTGCAGTGGAGTACAGTACATGATTCGAGACAGAAGAGGAAGTTTGGCCTGAGGAGGGCAAAACTCTTCCTTTCATAGGATTCCACTTCCCCAGGAAATTGAAGGCATCTGTAATATCTATGTGGGGTGAAGAAACAGTTCAGCAGGTTGCCTTTTGTGCTTTGCCAGCCCACCCAGAAAACTGCACGTTAACGTCTGGCTTCTTGCTTGGAATGATGACACATAAAGCTGAACTGTCTTGACAGGCTTTTGAGCTCGCAGCTCCAGGCAGTGAGAACATCTCAGCCAAGTGCTGCAATCATCTCTCCGTCCCTAATTCGGAGTTCTACACGGTCAAACAGAGCATGGTGTCACTGGAACGATGCCCCGGAGAGGAGACCTGCCAGTGTGTATCTAGATGGCTGTCTGTGAAACAGCACGGACCTGCCAGGGGGAACTCTCAGTGAGACCGGGCAGAGACATCCACGAGGCACCTGAACCTTTTATCACAGCTTGAGTTTAGAGCAAGCAAATTACACAACAAAAATTTCAAAGATAGCTGTGAGCCTGAGACTATTTAAACGGAATGCATTTGTAATTGTGGTTTCATCTTCTAAGCTTCCTTGGTGCACCTGTAAGTTCAAAGGGGTTTAGGAATTAATTCAATTAAGTGATCAGATTCAATCCCACAGTGCCACGGGAATTTCTGAAGGCCAGGGTTGAGTTTGCCCACAACTAAACATCCCGCTGTGGTAGACTTTAATCTCCCTTTTGCCGCAGTATGATGTGAAGAACCGCCGCACCTTCCTGAAGCGCACGCAGTACCAGAGCCTGCACCTGGAGGATTTGTACGTGGGCAGCAAGGTCACTGTCTTCTCCCGGCACCTCACCATAGTGGACTATGGCAACCCATACACGTCCCGCAAGCTTGGGAGCCGCAAAGAGAGGTGAGAAGGGAGAATTTTGAGATCTTCCCTTTGTGGTTGGGGTTTCGCAGTGGTTGTTCGCTAGAAAGGAGGGAAGTTTTCTGTACTGACAGTGGGGGGAAAATACAGCTACAGGTTTGCACGCAGTCCGAAGTGATCTGATCTACTGAGTGTTGCCTTCAAGGACAGCTTCTCCATGGTGTCAGCTCCTGTCTCCTCTAGGTCTCTGGGAGTGAAGGGCACAGGGAGGGAAACAGTGGTCCTGTTCAGCTTTGTTACTCCCCCAGAGCAGGCAGCAGTAGGATTCTTGTGATTTTTGGATTCTCTTGGGGCAGAATTAACGTGGTAACTGTGATGTGTGCTGGGATTCAAAGGCCTGGACCTTGTGAGGCTGCCACGTGTCTCTCTGGGATCTGTGCAGAAGCCTAGCACCTTACAGTCTGACCTGGTAGCAGTAGCAAATGAGAACACCAGAGGCTCACTCACATTCTCAATTGTTTTTCCCCACTCCAGAGAGCTTTTTCTGAGAAATTTTTTCAGCATCTCTTAAAACTGTGTGCATGAGGTCGGGAATCGTAGAGTGAGAATGACAATAGAACTACAGGCTTCTTTATTAAGGCAAAGTTTGTTTATAATGGATGAAGATAAGACTCTTCATATATTTTTGGTTTAAAGACTTGCTTTGGAAAGGATTTTAGGAGCCCATCCAAAGGCAGAAATATCAGGAGGGAGTTAACAAAATTACACTAAGATTAATTTACAAGAAATTTAAGTCTGGGTTGTTGACAAAGCAGGTAATCTCTGAATTTACAAATTAATAAGTTTTGGTAATTTATCCTAGCTTTTTTTGAAAAGAACACAGAACATTTTCTTAGGTATGATATTCTAGTGATCCCTGTTCACCTACTTGCTCCTTCCCATTTTCTGGGCTTATTTTGAACTATTTTTGGAGAGTTGTACATAACCAGACATAGAGGAAGAGTTGCAAGTTTTAACACACATCTTTGTCTGAACTGCACATAAATAATACTGTGAAAATTCCTGCCATAATATCTTTCCAGAAAGAGTCCTGGTACTTTTTATCCAAACTGGGGTTGAGCACAGTGAAAGAGTAGCAAAGGAGGTGGAGAACACCAGGGGCTGGATTCTGTATATGTGGCTACTTCTGTTGTACCTCAGTGGAGCCTTGGGTAGATTGTATCTTTATATCCATGTGTATTTCCTGCTCGGCCTAAACTAACAGAAGCCGTGGTGCTGATGCAGTGCTCATGCAGTTATACCAACAAGAGGCACCTGATGATAAAATGACATTTATTCTTGTAGGAGACAGTAGGGCAACACTGCAGTCGAGGCAAGTGAAGTGTCTGGGGACGGGGCGAATTTTTGTACTGCTCTGCAAAAGGAAGAAAGAGCATTTATGACATGTCAACTGTTTGGAAAACATTTTAGGAATGTGGGCTGAAAGATAACATAGATATGCAAGTGGTGTTACATATTCAGAATAGCCCAAAGGAACATAGTGAAAGGTGCCTTACACAGGCACGGGATCCTTCAAATCCCATTTCTTCGCTGAACTTTTCCTTGAACAAACAAGGTCATATTAAAATGGTTTCCTTGCATATTTGTCGTTTTGGCCTGTTCCTAGCAGATTTGACAGCAGTTATTGGTTAATAGATATAATAAGATTTCTGCCGTGTTTGATAGTGCCTAAAATAATCAGTAGTTGGAATTCTGTTAATAATTTTAAGGTTGTTGTATGAGGCAGATTATTTCCTTGTCTTTTTCTTGCCTTTGTGCTGTACAGAATTATGGGCAGTGTAGTTCAACTTTGAAAATACATTCTTTGGTCACTGAATATGTGTGCAGAGAGGCTCAGCAGAGGCCTTTGAAGGAGACTGAGGAATGTATATTAAAAAAATTTTGAACTTTTTGAGTTAGGGACCTTCATTTTTGTCAGTAAGGCAAATGACTGTGACCCTAGGTACATGAGGTACAAAACAGATGTGTAGAAAAAGGCTAGATTTGCACAGGGCCTTTCTAGAATTAAGCAAGAATTATTAAGACAGTTCTGTGGAGTTTGAATTTCTATACCCCCTTTTCTTCCCAGTGTATCATAAGGAGACCACCACAAACAGTGACTAAAATAGTTAAGGGAGCATGTGCTTGCTTGCAGTGTGCCACATAAGGAATTGGTAGCATGGGACAGGGATTTCTGTTTCTGTAGCCTTTCAGTTGTGATCCTGTGTGGTTGTAACCTGAGGTAAACATTTGTCTGACTAGTGTGTCCTGTCTAAGCAGGCTATACTTAGAGTCAGTATCACTGGTTTGCAAATGGTGTTAGAAACCTTGTGTCTCAACCAGAAATACTTGTATTCTGTTTTGATTGGGATATGTTATTCTTAGGCTTCTAGTCGTTGACATAATCAGTGTTTCTTCCCCTACAAGACACAAGCTACTGTACATGCCGCAGCCCTATTATTAGAAATAAGTAGATCTCAAAGCACAGTCACAACCTGCTCTATGCATTGTTCCTTTGATCAGTTCTCATCTTCTGTTGTTTCAGTACTCACTGAAGTACTGTCGGACAGTCCCTCTGAAAATGTAAGCAAATTAACTTAATTTTCATTCTTTCTCCTTTGTTCCTAGACATAAAACTGTTTCAAAACCTACTTTGCAGACTGTGCCCTGTCAAACCACAAGAAACATATTCCTAATTAAGACTGAAAATGGGGCACATGAATCAAAATCCAATCTCAGAAACAGTTTTCAGGATCCTGAGCTATACTTTTCATATCCTGCATACCTCTGAGAAGCTCATGCTGAAATGTTAAGGTTTATGTATCAGTGTTAGAGAAAAGATGTTGTAAGAGTTACTCATTGCAGTTTGTATTAATGCCTTCTAGGTAAATTGCTTCACAATGCAATGTTTCATTACGTATTTGTAGGAATTACAGTGTTACTAGAAAGCTTGAAAGTAGAAAAGTAAGGGGCAATTTATCTCTAGCATTAGCAGCCTGTTCCAAGTAGCCTGTGTAATAACATAGATTCCAGAAAATGTTCCTCAAGGAAAAGCGAGTGTCCCTGGAAACCTCACTGCAGTGGCAGGATGCAGGTCATGCCTGCTGTGACTGAGTGGGTACGTGCCATCGGTCAAGCAGGCAGCTGCTGCCCCTCGTGGGCCTCAATCACATGGCACGCCCTGTCAGGTGATAAATAATATGACAGAATAATATCACAAACTGAGGTGGGGCTGTGAAATCCTTGGGGAAGAGGGGGACAGGCTGTGGGCTGCATGGAGGGTGCTGTGTTGGATGTTGGCGAGAGGTCAGGCTTTGCTGATCTGAAGTAGGGCTAAACCAACTTTAGTCTGCACTGCAATGGCTGAGGCACAGTCTTGGTTCACTAGTTTCATGCAATTTGGGCCACACCATAGTCCATCAGCCTTTTTGTGTCATACTTCCCAACAGATCTGGACCTAAGGTGTTTCTGTGTGTATGAACTTCACGATGCCTGAGAAAATCTGTTTCTGAGCTCTGGAGGCCATCCATGTCTCTCCCTTAGTTTTAGATGAAATGTTGCATACATTCCAATCTTCCTCGTTATATTTCCTGGTCCTAACACCTCCCTTGATTTGCATTTGCTGTGAAATAGTCTGTCTCTTGCCAAAGCATCTGCCAGTCTGGGGTCACTTAAGGTTCAGAGTAGATGCAGTAGAAGTTCATCCATCTCCTGTAACATCAGCAAAGGTTGCTTTCCATGCTATGTTGGTATATAAACCAGGAAATTAGGAACTATTTGTCTTTCATTTAGGGAACTACTGCAATAAAAAATGCTGTATTGGGTACCCTTCTTTAATGGAAACAGTGTAAAAGATGGAAAGTGCTCTTTAGGATTGTCAGAGACGTGGAGTTTCTGAGATACAGGGTTGAATAAATCTGTTGGTTTGTAAGCTGAGCACATTTGAAGCTGACTCACCACAAGATGAATGCAAATAGAAAATGCAATTTTACAGACCTTCTTTTTGTGCTTGTTATTTTTGATTAATAATACGTTTAGTGCTGGTGGTGTACTTGCTGCTATGCAAAGCGCACTAATAAAACAGTCCTGGCCTTGGGGATGTACAGTATAAAAAGATAATTACCCAGAAGACAGGATGTACTTGGAAACAAAGATGTGGGGGAGAGCACAGAGATTTTTGGATTGATGTCCCTTAGAATATAGCTGTCAGTCAGTATAAGAGATGTAATACCTCCTCTGCCATCCTTTTATTGTGTCTATTAACCATGTCAGCTATTTGGCATGCACGTTGCATGCCATGGAGTTTTTGTACTGTATGAAGCACAATAGTATCTTCTTCTCACTGAGGACTACAAAAAAAGTAATAATTAAAAACATCTTTTAACTTTGAGTTTTATGGAAGAGGCACATGTTTAAGTATTATTTTTAAACAGGAAATTTTAGCAGCTTCAATTTTAAGTATATAATTATTAATGTTAGGAGTCAAGGGAGCTGAGCAGGGAGAGGTTAACAAGTCAGCTATGTTCTAACCCGGAGCTGTGAGTGAGGAGCTGTAGAGATATCCACTAGCTAAGGAAGAATTGGTCAAATTGGTTGCTCTCACAGTGAAGGGAGTAGTCAGTAAATAATGACTGCTGGTGGAACACTGTGAGCTGACCTGGGTTAAAAAGCCAAGGAAATTATAATGTGCAAAGCTCCTTCTTATCAGAATAATGTGTTGCACAGGCATTCAAGAACAGCATGGAAATTGATGAGACACTGGGACTGGGATATGTGACTGTGACAGAATTTCTCGCTTTGATGTGATGGTTTTTTGCCTGAATATAAACCCAACATGCACACCAAATGCTCTAAGGAAAGTAGTGTTGGCTGTATCTCTCTACTTTTCTCTTTTCCCCCCCCCAGAACACTGGCTTTGATTAAACCCGATGCAATACACAAGATTGGAGAATTAATTGATATCATTATTAATTCAGGATTGACAATAACTAAGGCCAAAATGATGCTGCTTTCAAGGTAAGGAATTTTTCAAGTTAGCTCTATGGTATCTAAATATTTTTTGCAGTTAAGACCATTCTCTGAAGCTATTCTGTGTTGTTCCACACATCAGATTCATTCCAGTGAGTAATAGAGGTAAGACTCATCAGTTTCATAATCCTCTAGGTTTCAGAAAGTATGTAGAGATTTAAGCTAAGTGTCAAAAAGGGCCTTGCAAATGAGTATGGATGTTGAAATATGTAATGTCTCTGTATGAATCCAAGCTGGCTACCACAGCTTTAGCAACTCAACAGTGTTTGCTACTGACATGTCTGTATGTCCTCACCTCATGGCTTCCTCATGCAGACTGAGTTGCTGATTATAACAGTGTTGTCTTTAAAGTATTTGGTTTGCTTGCTCTCAGTAAATCCGTTGTCTTAATTCGTGCTCTCACATTTGTGCTTTTTAATGACTGAAAGTCCCAGGCAAAGCAAGTGATTTGATGATGGTGTTGTAGGGCTGGATAGATTTTACTCGTGCATCTTCCTAATCCTCCCAGCCTTCACTGTTTTCCACTTACCTCACTGGGCCACAAGATTTAAAAGAAGACATGCTGCAGAGGAAAGAGAACATAATCATTGTGCCTTAGAAGACTTTCCCAAAGTTACTGCACTATTTCTCCATTACTGCTTTGCCAAAGCTGTGTTCATATACAATTAAAAAAGAAAAGCTTTTTTTTTTGAAGGAAAAAAAAAAAAAAAGGCTATCTGTCTTACATAATACCATATTCATGTGTTCGTATGGTTTAAGTATGAGATCAGAAACAGTTTTCCTCTACCTCAGAACCTTTCTGGCTTTCTGAAATACTGATAAAACAACTATATGCCTTCCTCCTCTTGTCTCTGCATTCACCTGCTGCAGTGTTTGATGCTACTAGTCCCAGATCCTCCATCAGACAGTTGCAATTCACAAGTTCAGTCAGGTTTCTAATGTTGATTTACAGTTCACAATGTCTTTCAAACGAGCTTTTTTTTGTCGTCTTCTCCTGCAATATGAAAGATTTGATCCTGGTGTGTTATTTTGTGTGGTGCTTTATTTCAGTGTCTGTCTGAGAAGTTAAACTGTTGAGCCGAGTCATGTGCTTTAGAGTTGACTCACACTGAAGGGAACTTGAACTTTTATTGGCTGCTGCTATATAAAAATTTCTGGTTGTCTTGTATAATTGAAAATAATTATTAATAAGCACAAGATTGCTGTGATACTGAGTATATTTAAATAGTGCCTTAAGTATTTTGTGGTTTCTCTACATACTCTTGGATCTGTGCCATTTTAAAATGATAGAACTGTGGCTTTGCCAAAGTCTTAGATTTCTGCAGGCATACTTGTTCAAATCAGCATTATCATCTACTGCTTTCTTTAAAGGAATTATTAACAACATTTGTCTGTCAATCACTGTTAAGTAGATTCATGCCTCCTGTAAAAGTTGTAGCCAAGATATGGAAGTGTGGGCAGGCACTTGCTTCTCTAGTCTCTTGGTTTAATCATATGTCAGTTCAGTCTATTATGCCCATGTGAACACTGTTTTCCATTCTTTAAAAACATAGAACTAATAATGAAATTGAAAGGGAACTGTTACACAGCACAACTGCACTTTCATATTTATTTCAATTGGATTTGTTAACTGAGTAGTAGAGCTCAATTTGCTTTAGAAATACATCCCTCAAATACTTCTTTGAATTCAGAAATGATAATACTTAATTCTGTTTGCATACCTTTCTCATATTTGCTTTCCAAAATTATTTGGTGAATTAGTTTCAGAAATGGATTTTCTGGTGAAATAGCGAATTGTAGGCAAAACTTTTGCAGAGTGTAGGTTTGCAGCTTGAGATTGCAAGAGTTCCTGTGTCTAGCATAATTTTTACATCATCCCTTAGGAAATGCGAGAAAAGCATATTGACTGTATGGTTAAAGAAAATCTTTTGAATTTTGAACGGCTCATACTTACACTGAACTGAAAGCAACAAACCAGGAATTAATCATGTCATTTTGATTAAAAAGCTGGAGAAAGATGTGACTGTTCAAACATTGATAAACGTTAGGAAAATCAAATTCTTCTTATGTTCTTCTTGATGTTATTTCTTTCCTCTGGCAATATTTGCTGTAAGTCTGGACTGTAAATGGGGGAGAGATGTCAGAAGTTCCATTTCAGATGACAGAACCATGCCTTTGTTCATATTTGGAATCTGTTATTTGAAAAATACGCAGGCAGTTTCTTTCAGTAGAGAGAGCTGCACAAAGTGAGCAAAATCATGAAGACCAGAAAAAAAAAAATCAGAAGCCTGTTTCTGCAGGTAAAAGCAATTTTACAGTTTGGAATCTTATAGTCACCCTACAGCACTGCTTTGATTATGAACTTTGCACCCAGAGTAGAGGCCAGCAATATTGCTTCCTTTCACCTGTCAATCCTCCCAGAGAGCTTGTCCTTCTTCACAAATTCCAGCTTCAGGAACTGGCACAGGCAGGATTTGGAGCAAGCCATAAGTGTGCCTGTGTTCTGAACTGGAATTTTGAAGCTGCAAAACAGCAGGTTGAAAGCTGAAAACCTCCATGGATTTTTCTAGCTGTTGCCATGCAGAAAAAGAAATTCAGTAAGCAAGAGTTAAACATGAGAAGCAGCTCTCAGGGAAGAGAGTAGGTTGGCTGGTTGCAGGGGGTGGTGGGGTGAAAAGGCACAAAACGGGATGCCCATCAGAGGATGGATGGTGGCGTGCACTGTGGTGGTCCCCAAAACGTGTGTGGTTGGGTATCTGAGCCCAGTGCTGCCCACAGCATGGCTGTGACAAGGCAGAGCTTGGAAAGGGCCACCACCCTGTCTGAGAAGGGTGGTTTTTGCTCCCAGTATCTGAGTAAAGGCAAAGTAACAGCTGGGGTGAAGACACTCTGTGTGCCTGGGAGCCTTTATTTGCCTGGCAGTGTCAGGAGACCCCTCATTGCAGAAACCCCATTGCTTTGGAAGAAAGCAGTGTGTAGTCAGTGCTGTGTTCCCTGAGGGGGTGTGCAAGACCAGATTGAGTTTTTAAATGTGAAAGTGTGTGAGAAATCAAGTTTTAATCTGGAGGGCACTGAGCTACCTGTGGGACTTGTAAGATTTGAAGATATTGAACAGAAGGTTATGCAATATTTTGTTGTGCACCAATGTAATCAAACACTAGCCTTGATAAGGAAGTGTTTTAGTGAAGCAGATAAATTGTTTATTTATGCTTTAAAATCAAGTTTCATTAACCAATATCCCTACTACAGATGAAAACAACAGCAAATGGCCTGGCAAGAATGTGACTCTGCTGCATTTGTTTTTCAACCTGAGAATGTGGAGACCATCAGTGATACTGAAATGGGCTTCCCAGAGCAGGAGCATAAGGAGTCACCAGCTATACCTGCAGCCATGCAAAATATGACAGAAAATCAAATGTAGTTTCTGTTATTGGGCATGAGCACCCAACAAGCTGTCCAGCTTAGGAAGACAAATGACTGATAGCTTGGTTTTTGGGTGGTGCTTTATATATATATGTGTGTATGTATATATAGCTATATCTATGTCTTTTTACTTTTCCAGAAAAGAAGCAGCTGATTTCTACGTAGACCATCGAGCAAAACCTTTTTATCAGTAGGTATATCAGTTTCAGCTTGGCATGTATTAAGCTTGTTTATTGGGAGCACAGGATTCATTTACCATATTTGGTGCCTCAGGACCATGGGAAAATCAGAGCTTGTCTTAGTTGAGCAGAACCCTTTGCAAAGTATGCACCCTCTTCATCTTCCTCCAGGGAAGATCCTTGTTTCAGCTCTTCAGGGTTTTAACTCACACTCTTTACAGCCTGATGATATCAGGGGAATGTCTTTTGTCTCTCAGAAGTGAAAATGCACCTAGCAAGGTGAAACTTCAAAGCCAAGGGAAGGAACATCTTCAGGATCAGGGTGGAGCTTGCAGATAATGAATATTAGGGAAAACACTTAGCTGTAAGAATCGATTTAGTAGCAAGTGCCCCAAATCATAAGTGACTGAAAGTTCTAATTGTACTGCTAGCCTCGGACAAAATACTTCCATAATGCTAGACTGCTCCACCTAACGTGAAAAACCTTAATCTTTCCATAATTGATCAGACTGATACTTATGACCCAGAGATTGTGTCAGTTCTGCTGTCCCTGAAAGTGCCAGCTTTCTTTTCCCCCCTCTGGATTGACAGTCTGCTTCTTTTAGGAAGAGGGTCATGTTGATGCCTGGGTTTGCACTGACTTAGTCAAAAGACCTGCTTTCAGTACTGTCATGAAAGGCTTGAGAATTAGCATCAGCAGCAGCTCTCCTGAAACAGCAGCTGATTTACTGTGGGTCCAAACTCAAGCCCTTGACAGAGACATGGCCCCAGGCTATGTCTGATCATGTTGAAGGTTAGAGGACAGATGGTTTAGAATTGCCTTTTCTTTACTGAGTAAGCCTGCTTGAATATGTTGATAAATAAGCAAGAATTTCGCCTGCAGCAGTTATTTCACAGATGTCTATCTACACTAATGGTAATTGTCTAAGGAACTGTAGCCTTTGTCCACCGTGATGTGCCTGTCTCCCATCCTACAGTCCTATTGGCTACTTCTTCTGTATTGGATTTTTCTCTAAATTAGAAATAAATAGTTCTAAAGCATTACAAATCAAATAGAAACATAAATCTTCAAGGTAGTGAAGTGTGAAATCTACAACTTATTTGTATTTAAAATTGTTTGGCCTGTCTCAGATTTAGTTTGCAAATTCACTAGTCAGTCTAGTGAATAGTAGGGAAAAATAACAATTCTATTTGTTTGGAAAATGATAATTTTCATATTAGAGAATTTAATTTCGAAAATATATTTAATATGCAAGGATTAGTCTGCACAGTAAGCAGTGTTGTAGAAATTGCCTTTTTTTGGGTGTATGTGTAAGCTATTTAACTATATCCTAAACAAGCAGCCTCTGACCTACAGAACCTGAGTTCAAATAGCTTTCTGCTATTTCTGTAGTTTCTGTATGTAACTTTTCACAGTTTTAATGTCATTCCTTTAGCAAAGAACTAGTAGGATTTCTCTTCTCTTTTTGCCCAGTGATCATTGCATAAATGATCATCAGGCAGAAAGTGGCTGGAGAAGCATACACATCCACAATTGTAATTGTGTAAAGCTCTCTTTTTTAACAAAGTAGTGCAAAAAGCATCAAGTCAATGTTCTCCTTTGTTCCTTCTGTCCAGACTACACAGTAAAAAGACAGGCTTTTTGGCATGCATGTTTTGTAAAGATGTAGAATTATAGTCGTGGTGCTTTGTTTGGTTTTTAAATAGAATGTTTGGGTCACCAGTTTTGGGTGGTTGTTTTCTGTGTGAGTGAGGTGGTCAGGAAAGGAGGTAGGCTGCTCCTGACAATCTCTTCTTGGATTCATCCCATTAAAATCAGTTGACTTCTGCTTATCCCAGGATATAATAACTCACTTTGTGATAAAGTCCTCTCTCCCATGCAAACTTTACAAGTCTAACACTCTACAAAGTAGCTTGAGTGAGTTTGTGTTACCTGGTTCTTTTTCTACAACCATAATAAGGGAATGTCTGCATATGACCTGGTCTAACCTCCTCCTCTAAGCAGAGTCAACTTCAAAGTTAGATCAGGTTGCTCAAGGCCTTGCCAGGCTGAGTTCCAAGCATCTCCACTAGGTCATGGTTTTGTTGGTTTTAATTTGTAGCATGAATCACCATGTGCTGTTTCCATTTTGCAGTGAGCTGCTCCAGTTTATAACGAGTGGTCCCGTTCTTGCTATGGAGATCTTGGGAGATGATGCAGTCAGTAAGTGGAAAGCAATAGTGGGGCCAGCAAACCCTTCAGCAACTGAGAGTGATACACTGGACAGCATCAGAGAGAACTTTGGACATGGTGGCCTAAGAAATGCAGCGCATGGCCCAGATTCAGTTGCTTCAGCTGCTAAAGTAAGTTTTTTACTTTCTTCACTGAGGTTTATTTTAACTTTGTCTTTCAATTACTGGGTCAGGAATTTCATTTTTTTCACACACTTGAGTTCAGAACTACTTTACATATTTTTCATGGATCCTTTTTAGCATGGGAAAATAAACTGTCTGAAAACGGAAATCTTGTTTATCTCTGTCACAAAGGGGAACCTTGGACACTTTGATCAGGAGAGCATGCCTGGTCATTTTTAATGTCTATTGTACATCACAAACAATGAGTTAATTGCATAGTCTGCGTAATGTACCTATAGCCTACCAATGCTGGTCATAAAAAGAAAGGGATTAAACAAGTCCTTTTGTGTCCTCCTGTGTTTTGCTTATCTGTTCTCCTCCACAGTCCTCACTTGTCCTCTCCCAGTGCCTCTGGTTTTGGCAGGAAATCATATGCTGGACCTGAAGTTCTTTCTTTGCTGGCAGACTTGATGATGATGTGACTGAGGCAGAAAAAGTTTGGATAAAATTGATCTTTTCTGATAAAGGAGAATTATAGTCAGAAAAGTCTTTGAAGTTCTGGTTTAATAGTTAGATGTGTTCAAATATAAGGGTGATAGTTTCTCTTTGTTCCTGTGTACTGCCATGACAACTGTGCCAGCTTCTAAACCAAGAGTGTAGGAAAGAGTATCTATTAGCATAAAATCTTGATTAGAAGCATAAGTATGTGCTTTGGTTTAAGTTTGTTGTTCTTTCTGCATTTCATTATTTTTGAAATGCTGTCTGAAATGTTCATCTACAGCATTTCTGTGACACTGGGATTATTTTGCTGAACGTCTGTAGGTGTGTGCATCTTTGTGGTGTTGCTGATACCAATCTTCAATAAATCAACCAAAATTGTGAATTTAATGCCCCTGTGCCTATTTTAATTTAGTAGGCCCAGCATTATATGGCTGTATAGCAGTTGCTATGGAAACTAGTTGGCTGTGCCTTGCAGAAGCATTGCTGAAAAGAAAGAAATATAAGATAAAGGGATCTAAATGAATTCTTCTGACAGAAAACTGAAGTCTCAACCACATTTAATGAACGCGCTGTAAGTGGAACAGTTAGAGTGGAAGGCTGCATTGTTCTTTTGGGGGCAAAGTGACAAGGAGAAGTATGTCTGTTATACTCTAAGCTGCTGTCTCTCTGCAGGCCAAATTTTTGTAATTTCTTTAGATCAGGAATAAAGGGAAAAGAAAAGAATTTTTTTTTAAAGGCCCTACATGGTTATAACTTGGCATTTCATTATGCCAGTCCTCCAGCATTATTGATCTAATTTCCTTTTATGAATTTTAATGGATAATACTAAGTGTTAAGTAATATACATATTTTGCTGCCTTTTCCTGGCTGCTACTTTTAGAGTAAACAAAAGTTAACACAGTGGGACAAGGTCTTTGAAGCATGCAGCATCTTATCAGTAGAAGAATGTAGGAAATGAACCCTTTTGTCTCAGATATGCCCACTGAAAATGTGGGTTCTTTGCTAGCAGAAAAACAAAAGCCATTTTTCTTTCTATGGAGAGATCCATTAGTTTGAATTGTATAATTGTTCGAGTAAGGATTACAGAAATTGTCCAAGTGCCATGAGCTAAAGAGTGGGAGGTATGTAAGTCTATTCTATTCCAGGAAATGGTCTTTACCACTGCTATTGTTATACAGCAAAAAAGCAGATAGATTTGGTAGTAGTATTTCCTGGATGTCATTTTTTCCCTGAAATGTAAATTTTTCAATTGTCTTACTGAATTTGACCAGTGAGTCTGAAATGGAATCTGTATTTTACACATTTATTAATGTGCAGATTGTGTAACGTGTGAATAAATGATCTGGGGAAAGTGTGCAGCTGGCAGTGAACAGTGAAAAAGTATCACAGAGGAAAGAAACCTGACCATCAAGCTCAGCCCAGGATGGTCTAAGGCCCAAGCTGTATGATAACTAAATAGTGATGATGAGAAGAAAGCTATCAGAGGCAAAAAGGTTCTTTTGATTTATCCCAGAAATCAAAGCAATTGAGTGCATCAGCTTCAATTCAGTAAGATTCAAAAAAAAAAAAAAAAGAAGTCAATAAGGCACGAGGAATGAGTTGGCGATTTTAGACAAAGTTTAGTTGTTTAAGAGGAAAGGGAAAAATGTAAACAAATGGGAAGGAGGTCAGTTTTGTGTATGGAAAGAAAACATACTGAGACATGGATAATAGTTGTATTTTTGTTACATAGTGAAAAAGGTGATTTGAAAAAAACGTAAAGACAAAATATGTGTATATGGGAGTGTATTTGGAAAGATAGTGAGGAAAGAGAGAGAATTTGGACAACAGGGGACACCTCTCAGAAATGATTGTGGCAGCAGCATTTTGGATGCTCTGAGGGTAAACATTGCATTGCAGAACTGAAAAGGAAGGCATGGCAAAAAATATTCCCATCATGTTTTTATTATTGTAGCAATGGTGCCAAAGAGGAAAAGATACTTTTGAGATAATAATATAGGGGAGAAAAAAAAAAATCAATACTTAAGGTTTCTCTTCTGTGATTATGGATACTTCACATATTGTTACTTGTGTTAAGAGCTGATGTGTGCAGCTCGATCAATCTAAAATGTATTCAATTACAATTGTTTTCAGGAGCTGGAGTTGTTCTTTCCCTCCAGTGGAGGTCGTGGACCAGTCAGCAGTGCAACATTCACAAACTGTACTTGCTGCATTATTAAGCCTCATGCTGTAAATGAAGGTAAGCAATGCAGCTAGCAGAGGTGGGAGCAGTGTGTGCTTCGCTGTTTTTCCTGTGCCTGTTTTTTGGGAGAATGAGGCTGCAAGAATAGGTGGTACATTTCACAGCACATGCAAACTCATGCAGATGCATTGTCTCTCATACACATTTAGTGTTTCTGCCTTTCAGTTCCAGGAAGAGCGAGTGGGTCATGCGCTTTCCATGGGAATACTTGTTAATTTCAGAATAGAAAGGGAGAGGTGAAAAAAATAAGATAAAAACATACGTGAGATTTGATGAATCTTATTGTGCCAACTCACCTTGTCCTTGCTCCTGTCTGCCCACCACAGTCACCTGCAGGTTAGTATCCTGGCAACTGAGTGAAAGCAGGACACCTGGCCATATTGCAGGGCCTTCCACTCATGCAGTAACACATTAGATTAAAAATACTCACAAAGGGAGATCTGTGCTGTCATGAATCTTGTTCTGCTGAGTACAGTGGGGATGGAAAGTAGTACAGGCTTGTTAATGAAAGTGAGCCAAAGACCTCAAGCATTCGGTGGACTCTGATGCTTTCTGTGCTGGAGAATTCCCTGTGAGTTCTCCATATGAGTACTGGAAAAGTTTAATGCCCTAGTTACCATGCAAAAATAATCTCACTTGTGTGTCCTGTACTTAGATACAGGAGCGTGTGTAGGAGCAGTGAGTGCAGTAAAATATTTTGGCTCTGCCACTGAAACAGTATTTTTGAATGCAGAATAAATATTGCCATGTGAGAGCATTGAGTTTTTTCTTAGTAAGATGCAGAGCACACTGCAGCATTTTAATCACTTCTCTGTGGATAGCTGAAATGGAAACAGCAGAAGTGGCTGGAGCAATTTCCAGGCCTTTCACACCTCATGTGGGTTTCTGGAGAGCTTGCTGAAAAAAAAAAAAAAAAAAGAAAAGGCTTTCACAAGAAAGAGTCTCGCAGTTGCTACTGATAATATTCCTGTTATCTCTTCCAGACCTTGCATGGTATCTGCTACTGATAAGTCTGCCATGCAGCAGAGTGATGTTCCTTTTACAGAAATATGGGCACTGTAATTTTACCTAGCTGCATGTTTGCAGAGGGCAGCTTTTTCAGTGGCAGGATTGTTAGGATCCTTCATTTGAGTGTTAAAATAGCAAAGTAGACGGCTTGGACTGTGCTTTTCTATACTTAATATATAATTTCTATTACATATAGAGGCTCAGACTCTATCTTGGGGAGCTCAGGTTGTCTCTTCCTGTCTTTAATCTTCATTTATGTAGATTTCATAGTGCCCTCTCTGTTAACTTTCTTTCCTTTTTCTTGAACTTCCCAGAATTTTTCTTGAGTCACGACAAGACAAATTCTGACCCTGTTTGCACTCCCCTCTGGGGGTGTGAGTATCTGTAGGAGGTAGGGGTGATGAAAGAGAGAGAGGTAGGGATACAGCATAAACAAAAAATGTATGTGCACACCCGGCTTTTCAGTGTGAGCTCTAGAAAGGCTGGCCTAAGGTTGAGTTTAATATCCACTATATACTCAGTTTGCTCACACCACAGAAGACTGGAAGGCAGATGACAGCTGCCAAACAGCAACTAAAGTTTGAAAGACAAAGAGTACCTTGTGTGAGCATTCTCCTCCATGCAGCTTTGATTACAGCCCTGAAGAGAATGAAGAAATCCAAACTGGATTTTCTTTTCAAAGTCAGCAAAGCGTTTTATTTGTTGATTTGTTGTTGTGGTTTAAACCCAGCTGGCAACTCAGCCCCACACAGCCACTCGCTCACTTCCCCCCGGTGGGACTGGGGAGAGAATCAGTAGAGGA
This sequence comes from Scytalopus superciliaris, assembly GCA_013400415.1. Taxonomy (NCBI): domain Eukaryota; kingdom Metazoa; phylum Chordata; class Aves; order Passeriformes; family Rhinocryptidae; genus Scytalopus; species Scytalopus superciliaris. The sequence continues at coordinate 24,944 of VXBX01000818.1, read as the reverse complement.
AAAGTGAGAAAACACGTGGGTTGAGATAAAGACAGTTTAATAAGTAAAGCAAAAGCTGTGCACATAAACAAAGCAAAACAAAGAATTAATTCACCACTTCCCATGGGCAGGTGTTCAGTCAGCCCCAGGAGAGTCAGAATCCATAACATGTAAAAGTGACTTGAGAAGACAAATGCCATTACTATGAATGTTTCCCACTTCCTTGTTTCCCCAGGTTTTATTGCTGAGCATGACATCATATGGGTTGGAATATTCTCGTGGTCTGCTGGGGTCAGCTGACCCAGCCCACTCACTGGTGGGGAGGTGTGAGAGACAGAAAGGGCCTGGACTCTCTGTAAGAGCTGCTCAGCAATTAACATAAACATCCCTGAATTATCAACACTGTCTCCAGCAGGAATCCAAAACACAGCTCCATATCAGCTACTGTTAACAAAACCCACTCAAACCCAGTACATTCTCCACCACTTGTCAGTGGTCCACCCTTGTGAAATGTCTGAAAAAGGTCCACAAATGTCCAGAAAAGGTCCATTGAGTTAATGTAGTCCATGACTTGGGGCTCCATCTGTTATGGTGGTTGCTTGGGACAGGAGAGTTGGTGTTTTGCGTGGAGTTTTGTGTGGTGTTTGCTGGCACCAAAGCCAGCTCAGGTCATGTCACTGCTGCACTTGCACAGCTTCATATAAGACTTGTCCTTCATTGGTTCAGGTGGTTCCTACTATAGTAATTCCTATAACATGCAACTCAAATCACAGCTTAAAACAATTTAAAGGTTTATGCATTACAATCTCCACCCCTGTTCCCTTTGGATCAGACTATAGGGTTTAACATTGCAATTAACTCTTCCCCTTAACCCTGCTCAGGCTTGGACTTATCCACAGACTGCAGCCCCTAGGGTTTTACCTGCTCTAAGTGGAGCCTTATCTGTGGTGCCACAGTCTCTCCAGGGGGAATGCCTGCTGGAGCATAGACTTATCCACAGCCACAGTTGCTTTGAGGTGCACCTGTTCCAGTGTTTTCAGAGATGTACCTCTCCAGTGTGGCCTTGCACACAGCCACAGTCCCTTCAGAACCTGCTCTGTCATAGGCTTATCCACAGCCCCAAGCTTTGAGGTGCTCTAGAATGACCTCAGGCACAACCAGTCGTGCTTCAAGGAGCACCCTCTCCAGCACAGATAGATCCACAGCCATAGATGTGTGCAAATGGACCTACTCTGGCCTGGGCTTATCCACAGCCACAGATGTTTTGGGGTGTCCTGCTCCCACATGGGCTCATCCACAGGTTACAGGTCCCTTTGACTCGAGTTCACACTGGAGTCCCAGCCTGTCCAGCACAGCAGTGATGCCCTGGCCACCTGCCAGCCCAGATGCACCACCAGTGGCAGTATCCAAATGCTCCCAGGATCAGCAGAGTAAGGGGATTGGTGGCACAGCACTGCAGCGAGGACTGAAAGCAAAAAGGCACCACTAACTAGTGCTGGAGTGAGGCAAGCAAGCCCCATGAAATCAGGAGCCTCATGCTTAATAGCTGAACAGCAATAAAAGCTGTAAACTCAATCCACAACATTCCAATCAAATCTGGCGCTGTCACAAACCCTTTGAGCCCCACCTTGTGTGCCAAAAAGGACTGCTGTGGTTTAAAACCCATCTGTCAGCTAAGCCTCACACAGCTGCTCACTCACTCTCTTGCAGTGGAATGGAGGAGAGACTCAGAAGAGTAAAAGTGGGAAAAATTGTGGGCTGAGGTAAAGACAGTTTAATAAGCAAAGCAAAACATGGAATTCATTCATTGCTTCCCATTGGTAGGCAAGTGTTCAGCCACCTCCAGGTTACTTGGAAAGATGCCACAATTCTGAATGTCCCGTCCCCCCCCTTCCATCTTATTCTTCCAGCTTTAGATACTGAGTATGATGCCATAATGTGTGGAGTATCCCTGTGGTTGGTCGGGGTCAGCTGCCCTACTTTGTTGCCTCACAGCATGCTGTGCACCCCCAGACCACTTGCTGGTGGGGAGGTGTGAGAGACAAAAAAGGCCTGGATTCTGTGTAAGAGCTGCTCAACAATAGTTTAAACACCTCTTTGTTATCAATGCTGTCTTCAGCACAAATCCAAAATGCAGCCCCATAGTAGCTACTGTGAAGAAAATTAACTCTACCCCAGCCAAAACCAGCGTGCAATTTTAAATTAACATCAAGAGGGGTGGAATTCAAGGATGTCTTGTGTTTTTACTATGCTAAGATCTGTTGTCCCTGCCTGTTTTCTCCAATGTTACTGTTTATGTTTCAAAACCCACAGGCAATGCATCTTTAAAGAGATTATGAGACTGAGGAGGTCTTGTAAAACTTTGCAGAAGTCTTACTTAAGATGAGAAGTTCGTCTTAGGAAAGGGTAGAGACACTGGCTGAGCAGTGGCCTCTGGCTGGGAGCACTGGTGGCTTCATATTGCAGCTGGGCTGGCACCAGTCTGCAGTTTCAAGCAATATGGATTGTTCTTCACAGGGCCTGCAGGAACTCTCCAACATCAGCCCAATGGGCCAGGAGTGTTGCAGGGGAGAGAATTTTGCTGTCTTAGCCTACCCTCTTCTGTCTTCCTTAGTCTTTCTCATATTCTTCTTCAGCTTATTTTTGTGAATAACAACAGAAACATCACTGAGTGGTGTCTCTTGGTACTCTTGGTCCTTACAAAACACTTTTCATTGTCACAGCTGGGAGAATCCCAATAGAGTAGAGAGCTGTGTGCTAGTTTTGCCACAGTTTTTGGGAGTCCTCATCCCCCTTTTAATGTCTGTTAGCAACTGTGTTCAGCCATACTTGAGACATTGTGGTTGTACCAACACCACCTCCTATATCTCAGTTGAAGCAGGTGCTGTAGCAACTCATGAGCTGCCCTTTTGGCAAAATTACACATAGGAGACTGTTTGGTCTTAAAAATGAGCAACTCGCTTACACCCCCAGTGGCAGTGCTTCTAGCTGTGGCTGTCCACCCTGCTGTTTCTGGGGGGAAGGAGGTAAGTGGAAACACTGGAGAGGAAAGGAAATCCTGTATGGCCATCAGTGTGAAAAGGTGGTTTGTCAGAGCTAGAGGCATGGAGAGGAATTTGTGTGGATCAGAACAGCAGAGCCTCTTACGCAGTGGCGTTTTGATTTGTGCTCTACAAATTTTCAGTATCGAGTGTCTAAAAATAAACCTTTTTGCCATTTCCTATGCACTGCTGAGGCTTTGAGCTTGAGCTCAACTATCTAATTACCATGAGTATAAGCTGCTCGTTACCTATTTATGATTATTTGAAGTTTCACTTACATGCTGGAGTTTATGCAGGGCTGTAGCCTTTATTTCTGCAGAAACATTTGACGGAATTAATGATTTGGATTTTGCTCTCTGGTTCTTTTTCCCAGGGTTTGTTTTTCCTCCAGGGTCTGTTGCATAACTGATTCTTAGAAGGAGAAATCTGTTTTTCTATCCTGGAAGATGGTTTTCTTGAACAACAGCTGTAAACTAGGGTGCTTTTCAGCAAGCTTACCTTACTATCAAAAGGTTGGATGTAATCCTTAGTTTATGTTGGTTAATTCTTGGACAGAGTCCTCCTTAGGAAGTTACTTTGATTGCCATGGAGGGTTTATATCCTGAGACAAAGTAGTGGAAACTCGCTATTGTTTTTGCCTCTGGCCTTGCTGACCCTCTCCTGATGGCCATACAAGAACATCTGTCCCTAGGCAGCCACAAGCACACCCCCACCACCCACAGCAGGACCTGGTGCAGTGACCACCCACCTGAGAAGTCCTTGTAAGCAAGGAGGTCAGAAGAGTCTGCCATGCTGCAGAGGAACCCTGGGGCTGGATAAAGGGTGTTGGGGAAGTTATATGAAATTTAACTTTAGCTCTCCAGACTGCTGGTAATGCTGGAGGGATATGCTGAGTTGGAAGGGACCCAGCAAGGATCATCGAGTCCAACCCTTAGGACCAGCACAGGACTGTCCCCAAGAGTCACATCATGTGCTTGAGATTATGATTCAGACTCTTCTTGAACATTGTCAGACTTGGTGCTGTGACCACTTTCCTGGGGAGCCTCTTCCAGCACCCAACCACCCTCTTGGTGAAGAACCTTTTTCTAATATCCAACTTAAACCTCCCCTGACACAACTTCAGGCTGTTCTTTTGGTCCTGTCACTGATCACCACAGAGAAGAGATCACTGCCTACCCCTCCTCTTCCTCTCACAAGAAAGTTGTAACTGCAGTGAGGTCTCCTCTCGGTCTCCTCCTCTCCAGGCTGAACAGACCAAGTGCCCTCAGCCCCCTTATAGGGTATCACTGACCCTCTAGGGATGTGCATCATACATGTCTCTTAAAGAAGTAAGGCAATGGCTATTTTGGCAGTCTGGTGTCAGCATAACCTCTTCTGTGGAGGATCAGAGATGGGAAAGTGGCTGGGAAGGCCATGGAAGGCAGTGTAGCCGAGCTCTGGACTATACACCCCTTAGTGGTTTCTCCCAGTGGAGATGAAGCACTTCCCTGACTGGCAGTAGTGAGATAGTTCTATTTGAGCTCTAAATAGGCTTTTCAAGAGCAGTCCAGTTCCTCTTTATTGGGACCTAGAATGCAAAACCAACCTGATGCTACTCTGTGCAAACCTGTGTTCTGACCAGGGAGACATGTTGTGGTTTGACCCCTCCAGCATCTGTCATACTTTTCAGTGTCTCTTAGTCTTCTCCTGAGACCAGTTTTCAGTCAAGGAGCTGATAACCAGTAAGCACAGCTCTAGATTGTATGGCTAAGTTATGTAATAATTTGAAATTTTTAGTGTGAATCTGTGTTCTGTAATCCTCTTGCTTCTGATACTTTAGATAAAAGCTCACAGTTGCAATCTCTTTGTAATTCCTCTCGAGTTATTAGATCTGGAGGTGTTAGCAGTAGTGCTCAGAAGGCAAAACTGTAAATTCACCAAAATGAATGAACATCAGCTTAATGCCCTGAGGACAGCTGTGACTCGACTGTTTTGTGAGCAGAAATAGCACCTTATAGATCACTGGGTGAGATTAACTTTAATGTATTTATGTGTAACACTTTAGTCATGATGGCTGTAGGAATTAGAATTGGATATTTCATGACTAGTTTAAAGTTTCTTTGATGTGGCCTTTAGTTGCTGCCTTTGAAAGATGTCAGGGGGAAAATTTGAAAATGGTGATGATGAGGCTAAAGAAGTGTGTAGTTCACATTTTGAACTTAGGTTGCAGCACAGAGTTTGAGAGGTGGAATCCTGCCCTCTTTTTCTGCACTCCCACGCCGAGATGTGGGCTCTCCTAATGTCAGGGTTCTGCAAAAAAAAATTTGGGGCTAGAACTGTGCCACAAACTTGAAAAGCAAAACTGCTAGTCAAGAATTCATTGCACCTGATGCAAACTGAAAGGTCTGCCTAGAAGTAAGGAAGCTTCTGTGGTCTGGAGAGCTCCTCAGCAGGAGACTGACTACCCAGACAGGTTTGTTCTCCTAGTATGTGTTAAGTTTGAGATTTTGTGCCAGCATTTTTTAAAGTTAAATCTCTGTTCCTCTTATATAATTAAAAAATAAAAGTACAGTGTTGTCCCTTGTAGTATTCTTCAACTAAAATTGAGGTCTAACACAAAACAAAAGGTGCAGGAAAGGGTTCTTTCCAAGTGGAAAAGATACTCAGTGGAAAAGTGGGTTTAGACCTATTCTGAGTAGATGATAAATCTTACAGAGCTCTTCTATCTTATCTTAGTAGTCAGCAGACAGCTATAGAAGGTTGTAGAACTTTCCATTGATTAAAAAATTGCTGCATGACACGTAACTATAAGAATCATATTTCCTTATTTATGCAGACAGAAGAATTCCAATTGAGAGAGTAGTTTGTTGCTCCAAAGACAAACCTAACTTTGACAAAAGGGCTAGTTCAATCTCAGGTGGGTGCAGAAAGAAGTTTACTTATGTAGGACTCAAGTGAAGTTACTGTATAAGAGAGCAAGGGGAGAAGGATTGTTGAGGATGGGAATCCAGCAGTGTAGTGGCTTCTATGTCTGATTGAAGAACTGTTCCTGACACACTGCTGCTGTGTTCCTGACTTGCTGCTCTGTGGAAGAGAGAAGGCATCACTATGATAATGTCCAATTCACCTCTGTGTTATGTAAGTATAGTTACATGTATCTAGTAAGGGAATTAAATAAGCTGGAAAAGAAAAGGAAGATGGGTTAGTGGAGGTACAAATCTGTTGTTACTCTCAGGTCTAGGTATCTATCTCATGGGTTTTTATCAAGATAACTTGTATTCATTAGATAAGATTTTTGAAAATTGTAAACAAACTCTGCAAATTGGTGGGTTTTTATCCTTTTAGACATGAGTTTGAGTAATTCATTATTTTTATTTTCAGGAAACCAAGAATTAGAACAAGGTTTTTGGAAATCTGTCTTCTCATGCTTGAGAAAAAGTGAGGAATTCAATTTTCTCATAAGAAATCTGAAAGTCTATCTCCTATCTGTGACAAGTATTTGTAATAGAAGAGTGAAGTGCTGATGCTGTGGAGTTCACCTCATTGTAGGCAGAACTTCTCTTTGGATCTTGTCTACAGGGTTGAGTGCCAGGGGGCATCTGGTAGCCTTGATGCAGCTGGCAATTAGAAGTCTGTAAGGAACTATTTGAAGATAGAATCTCGAAATGGAAAAAAAGTTGTGGGATGAACACAAATCTTTGCAGATACTTCAAAGTACAGTAGGTTGTTTGAGATGTGACGTCTGGGTCACTGCACAACGTGGCAGTCTCAGTGCTGCAATCATGTGAAAACTGGCTAGCAGAGCACTGTGCTTTCAGATGCAGGCATTGTTCTGCAGGCAGATTTGCCCAGGCAGAAGATGTATTTCTGCAAAATTAAATGCAGTTTGTTTTGTATCTTTGCCTTGAATATATTATATGTAGGATGGTGAAGCATTTGGTGGTGTCTAGTGGTGCTAGGGTTTTTTTGGCTCGCTGGGATTTTTTTCTCCTTCGAGAAGCTAGGAAAAAGTGATTAAAATGAAAGCAACCTACTTTACCACTCTATCACCATTTGTTAGGAAAAAAATTGTTAGCTTCCATGAGAGCAGTAGTCCATCCACTTCCATCCATGTTTTGAATTCTTTGCTGTAGTTGGAATGCTGGATGCTCCTTGCCTGGGATGTTTGTTTTTGAAGCTAAGCCGATGTTTCTTGGTTATTTCCCATATAAAGCTTGAGCAGCTTGGCATTGGCTTCCCAGCTCAGACTGACTTGGGTTTTCAGTGGCTAGTGGGGAAATGACAGTTATTTTTTTGAAGTATGAAAAATTTATTTTGCATTAGAAGTGGTTATGGTAGAGGGGGAAGTGAACTGAATCTGGAAATCCTTTCTGACAGTTTGAGATAGGAAGAGGGAGAGCTATACTGACATATACCTCAGAGAAACAAACAGATCAGATGGCATAACTAGTCCTTGCTGAAGCTTATAAGTATCCTCTAAATGGAAAAAGAGTGTTTTCCATTTGTATTCAGTAGACTTATATTAGTGGTGTTCATGTTGATGGAAGTTATTTCTGTGCAGGGACAATGGTATTTAAAAAAGACATTAGAAATGAGTATTTAGTACTGCATTTTGGCATTTTCAGTCATAAAGAGTTAGAGAAAAGTCAGTTCTAAGAATGGACCAGGGAATTTCAGGCTAATGAAACTTCTTTTGTACCAAGGAAACTGATGAATCAGGAGTGTAAAATTTAATTTAAATCACTCAGTGATGGACATTTACCAATGACTTTTTTGAAGGAAAATATGCTTTGCTGATCTCTGAATTCTCTAAGCATGTTTTCTGTAAAGGAAGGTAAAATAGAGCCAGATAGCCTAATTCACTTGAGTATCAGTGCCCTTGTCAAAGTCCTTTGCTGTTAGAAAACTAGAATTTTCCCACATTTAGATCTGTGCAGCACAGCCATAAATGTTTCCCTGAATATCGGACTGAACACGAGCATGTGAAATTAAAAGGGCTTTACAAATGAAGTCTTGTCACCCATCCAGGGGCCAGTTCTTGTCAATATTGCCATTAATGGATGGGGAAGGACAGAGAACACTTGCAGTGCTCACAGATGGTACCAAGTGCCGACTGCAATTTTGAAGGATGTGATTAGAATTCAGAACATTCCCGATGAGCTGCAGAAATGATGTGAAGATGATGAAGCTGAATATAAGCTGCATAGCACTGCTGTGGAGAAGGGAAAATAGATGCACAGATATAAAACAGAGAAGAACTGGCAGGATATCAGTGAAAAGTCTGTAGAGAAATGGTTGGAATATTGGTATAACATAAGCACAATCAACATTCACAGTGTTGGACCCACTGGTCCTGCTCAGTGCTTGTGAGAATCCAACTTGTGTATCATGCCCAGTTTCTGGGTGCTGTTCCAAAATAACCTTATCAACTGAGAGCAAAAAGAATAAGAGATTTAGCCAATGAAAGCTTGAAGGGTTTAATTTATCTAACCTGAGATGAATAAGACAGAAATATACAACCTTCTAGAAGTAAATTTGCAAAATATGTGCATATTTACTGAGTTAGATGAAAGAAGATTTATTCTAAGTATTAAGGAAGACTTCATACTTTATCACTGGCTTGATATCTGGGGATTTAATAGAACTAGAATTTATCATAACTTTTTGAAAACATTTTAGAAAAGTGGAAAAAAAAATGCAGCCATGCATAGTGTAACTATTGGATCAAAAGCTAAATGCATTGAAATTTCTTCTGTTACTGTCCTTTTCAAATCAGATTGTAAGAAAAAGAGCAAGGTACTGGATCTGAAAACAGCCAGTACACAGAATGTAGGAATATGTGACAGTGTTTTGCCAAGTTGAAAACAGATTACAGAGCTTGCAGTAGTACGTTTACTATTGATCTAGGACAGTGAGTTGGCGAACCTTCCACAGGAAGCGGAATATACAATTAATAAAGTCTGGAACAGATTACAGGGGATCTCAGGAGGGTTTTAACCTCCAGAGTTAACTTAATTGACAGAGCAATAGTAGATTAAAGTTATTGTTTATAATTGTGGGCTAGTGCACACTCCCAGGCATAATTTTAACCACTTCCTCTATGTAACTGTAACCATTCACGGAAAGTCCCATGCACAGTGTTCAGCGGAGATGTCCAGATTATAAAAAGAAATACTAGTAAGAATGTGAATGGTTTGAATTACAATACTGAATGCTATCATATAATCCAGTGGTACAGCCTCAGCTAACTTATCATGATTGGGTTTTTTCACACTCAAGAAATAAGCAAAAGTAAATGAAAGTCATTGTAGGCACAGAAACATTGTTCTAGCCAGAGTGATAGACCATAATTGTCCTAAATGGGAAAAAAAAATAAAATCAGAGTGGATGTGCCAAAGGAGTACAAAGGAATGAACATCTTGAAAGAAAGAGCAAAACAAGATGGATGTTTCTTTCTAAACTTTCTCTTAACACGAGAGCAAAGAAAGACAGAAACCTAAGCCTTTCTGGTTTTTTGTAGATACACAACCATCAGTTTGAGCTACTGCAGAGATACTGATCTTTCCTTCTTAATCTTTCTTTCTTCTTCAGCTTCTCAAATGGCACACACTGCACAGCCAAATTGCTGGGTGCTTTCTGTAGCCTGGCCGTGATCTTTTACTTGAATTTCTGTATGGGCCTTTGTATCCAAATGTTAAGTGTGACTCTTCCCATCTGTTCCCATGCAAGAATTCCCAAAATACCTTTTTTCCCCTACAGATTTTCATCATTCTGCATCTTAATGCCCTGTCTGGCATTCACAAGCGTGGTCTTGTCTTGTTTGTAGCAGTTCAGAAAGTTGCAGCTGGGAATAAGCCTTGGAACCTTTCCCCCCTTTGGGTCCTTCTGTCAGTTCCCGTTCTCAGTCACATCATAACGCTCGGTTGTTTTGGTTTCAAGGTCCCCTGAGGTTTTATTATCTGCATGGTTTTTCTTGTGCTAGCAAAATGCTGGCTCCTGTTCTTCAGTGAAGCAGTGGTGGTATCTTTGGTCTTCACCCTTTTACCTTTTGGCATTTTGGAATGAATGTTGTTTGTAAAGATTTCTGCCAGTTCTGCAGTGTTGATAGGGTTGTCCATGAGTATCTCTAGAGCTGTCCTGTAAACTCCTTGGTGTTCTCCTTTAATGCAATGCCTAGACAGAAAGGAGGAATGGTTGAAGTTCTTGGATTCTGTTACTATGAACAATATTTTCTTACTGTTTCCTCACATGTTCCTCTTCACTTCTGTCTGTACCCCCTTGTCTTTTTTTTTCCTCCTCAGGGTTAGGCTGAGTAGCTTTTGAGCTTCTCTTCTTTTTTGGCACAGTGTGTGTCACTCAGGAGACCCTTCACGATTCACTTGGTGTGCCAGAGCACAGATACAAAAATGACTGCATGTCCCTCTTCATACAGTACTCAGTGGAGCTGGGAGATCAACAGCTGTAGATTATCATTGTGACCAAACACTCGGGGAGTCTAAAAATGGTGTATTTATGTTGCATAGTACGAGTGCCTAGCATTGTGTTGTTCCTAAATAAAAAAACCAAGAGAGAGTTATATCTTGTTCTTCAGGGCGTAAGTTGACCAACTGATGGGAAGACATGAACCTTTTGAGAAGGACATCTGTCATTTTCTTACTGCACAGTGGGTTTCAATGTTGTCTGAATCAAAGATTAGTGAGAATGTCAAATACATTGTAAGAGCGCCCAACTCTAAATCCCACTTTTCCATATTTTAGAATTCAGAAAGGACTTTGATTGGAGTCAAGCCTGACCACGATTCTCTGGAGTTTTGGGACAGGACCTTAACACTTGGCAATAAAGAATCAGATAATTTCATTATGCTGTGAAGCAAAATTGCATTTTAAAATGTCAAAAATGGACATGAAATGAAATTGCTACTTACAGTTAGGGCTACATTAAGCACCTGGTCCTGGTTGCTTTTAGAAATATGTTACTGGATTAGGTGGGTCATTGATCTGATCAGTCATGGAAGTTCATGTATCCCTCTCAAAAAACCCTGTTGTTCCAGAGCAATTATTTTTGAGTACTGGAAGGGTTAAAAAAAAATAACATATGGAGGTTGAGATGGGGAAGCTAGTTCTTGCCTTGCTTTGAAGGCAGTCTGCTGTCTTGCCTAATAAGCTTTTAACAGTGGAATGGTTAAATTGGGAAACAGGCCAAGAACAAAGGGAAGAGGATTTAACATTCCTATTTGTAGGGCTGATGGTTCGTAGTGCACTGGGACTGAAAGGTCCCAGCAGCACAGCTGTTACCTCTCATTGATTAAAGTGATATTAGGTTAAAAGTGACTTTTTAAAACTGATTTTATCCCAATCCATAATTCTGCAAAGAGTTGTAACATTTTTCAGTCTGATATATTCCTTGCTACTTTCTGTTTCTTACTGAAGGACAATTTGCAAATACTATTTGTGATGAAGAAGATGAATGTAACTGAGAAAGTCTTGGTACCTTAGCATTTAGCCTGGTTAAAATATGTTGGAAGATTATCTGTCCTGTATTAGGTTTGTAGTAATGTAGTGCTGCCCAAAAGACATAAAGTGTGTGCCTGCTCTCCTTTTCTCTCTCTCACTTTGCTGTTTGTTTGGATTAGTATTAAATTCCCAAGTTGTGTTTAGTAATGCTTGTGATTCTTTTGTGCTTTGTGACTGAAAATTCATCATAACTGGTGCCTAATCTGCAGCTTTGATTTGGGTTCTTACTGTAATCGCATTTTAAACATGCACTGACCCTGTTTGAAGGGTCCTTAGAAAGTTGTTTCTTCACTACAGATTTGGATTTTAAAGTTGAAAAGAATTACTGGAAGCTGCTGAAATGGCACTCTAATTAGTTTGTCTTTTCCTTAGCCTTATCTGCCCACCAAGGAGAGGATACATCCCAATTCAGTCATGGAACTGACTGAAAACCTGAAACATATCCCAGGCTGAGTCTTGAGCTTCTACTCTTCTGTTGCTTGGGGATTGCTTTTATGCTTTTTGTTTCTATTTTGGTTCTGGTAAAATCTGAAAGGAAAGTGTCCCTGGGAGAAGTGATACTCGTATTACCTAAACTGGGACAAGGGAGACCGATTCACTTGATTTGTAGATCTGTTGCTGCTACTGGCAACTTGCTTTTCCTCCCCTGCCTCAATTCCCACATCTGGGCAATGGAGCTAACATCCTGCTTTGCAACCAGAAATGAAATCTCATGCCTTTTCCTGGAGGCATTTTGAATTTTTTTTGGTGAGGCATCTCTCTGTCTACAGTGGTGACAGCAAGTCCTTTGGTTAAGCCTTTTGGGTATTGCAGGTGTGGCCAATCTGTCTGGAGCACAACAAAGTGCTCTGTGGCTCTGATGAATGAAACTGAACTCAGCAATACAGTGTAGAGGGAAATCTCAGTAGGTTTATCATGGTTAATAAAGGAACCTTGCATTAAAAGTCTTTTATCCAAAATACCTACTTCCTTTGTTTCCTGTCATTAACACAGACTTTCTCCTCTCTACAGAAAGATGTGTCTTAGTGACTTCAGTAGAGAAACAGCTCAGAAGGCTTAGTATTTGAGTCCCTCTTTGTTTCTCTAAAACATGGATTTTGCTTACAGCTCGTAAACCTGCTGGAGACAGAAGTTCTCTAAAAAGCAGGTCTCTGTAGTACCCCACAATGTGATGTATTTTAATTAGATGCTCACGGGCTGTAAGGGTCTGTATGAGTGGCCCATTCTTCACTGGTAAAGTGTAAAATGGACATCTGTCAGGCAAAGCAGTTTTGTCATATTTTTCTTGTAGCCTTTTCCCTTCAAGTGGCAGTGACCATTTATCTGCCAGTGCCCTTCCTTCATCTCTGTTGGTTTCTGGTGAAGCAGATGACTGAAATATTGTCCCTGAAGTTTGAGAATGAGGAAGTGTTTATGCTCTGTCCCACATTGATTATTTGTTTATTTATTTATGTCCTGAATTATTCCCAGCCAGTCACTTAATGTCTTTATAAACTGGCCATTCATATCTGGAGTCAAGACAGTAGGCTCAGTGCCTGAGTGGAACCTGTGTGAAAGCATCTGAGCTGCTCAGCCTTTCCAGCAGGGTGGACAAAAAGAAACTAGAGCTCTGGTTTCTCTCTCTGACATAATCTTGCATTTCCTGGGCAAACCTGTTCGAAGTCCCTTTGCTACTGCAATTATTTTTTTTCTCACCTTTCAAAAAAAGGGTTACTTTTTTCCCCTGGGTTCACAGGAATGTTGTAAGGAAGCTTTCACCAGTGCTGGTGAGCCATGGTGGAACAGTATAGTGGGACAAGAACTGCACCTGCCTCCACTTGTTTGTATGTTCTGTGAACCCAAAGAGCTGCATGGAGTGAGGGTGTACCAAAATCTCAGGTTGTCCCTTTAGTACTTTGAAGATTTTTGGAAGAAATATGCACTGTTTTGTATAGGGAAGGTTTTGCTACGTAAACCTTTACATAAAGGTACCCTAGCACATACTTCAGGGCCGGGTTTTTTTCCTTTTCATTAGTAAATACAATTTTTGAAAGTCTTCCAACTCTCCGCCTCATTTATTCGGAGCTTCCACTGACCTGTTAATGTGGTAGGAATCTCACCAGTCCTATGCCACAGGTATTAGCAGACTGTGTCTTGAGCATGCAATAACCTAAATTCTGGCTTTGTTTTATTTGCATCTCCTAAATTTATGTAGTGCTAAATATCCTGCCATTTAAAGACTAGTTAATAAAAGGATTTAATGACCAGGAGTCAAATCCTGCTGTTGTCATTCATTACGGGGTGTTCTTCTGTGGTTAATCCTGTTCTGATTAAATGCCCAGAAATTTGTAGCTTCTCACAAATTGTACTAGAGGACAGGAATTTGCCTCCTATAAAAACAGTGATTCTATGAAATTCACACAGAGTACTGTGCTTGGCTGACATAATCTCCAAAATGGCCTGATCCTGTAAGCACGGGCAGGTCTAAAATACACATTCAGTGGAAAATCAGTGGTTCTTGTTCTCCAAACTTTAGTGCTTTGTTTTACGTCATTCAGTCTTTGAGGATGCATTCTGGGGAGAATAAAGCAGGCAGTATGATCAGCAGTAGCATATTTGTGAGCTATAATCTTCGAAGGAGTAGGTTGTTTTGCACTGATGTGTTTTTCCCATAGAAGACACGAACTTTTGTGCTGATTTACTGGCAATATTTGTTATCATCCTGCATTGTTTCTGGCTTCAAGTAGGACCTGCAGTCCAGTGTACACTGTATAAAAAAAGACAGTCTGTGATCTTAATTGATTACTGATGAAGCATCAGTATTGCCAGTGGATCATCAAAAATATCAGTCTTGGTCTTGCAGCAAATTCTTTTCAACAGCTGAGTGGAATTGAGTTGTTTGAAACCACCAACATATCACTTCATCTAGGACAGAGAGTATATGAACTCAGCTCTGCTTTCTGTTTCCTCTCACAGCATTACACAAACAGTGGTTTTTTGGTTTGAAAATAGGCAATATATTGGCATAGTATTTTTTAGTTGTAAATTTTACTTTTTTAAATTGAAGACTGTATTTTCTGTGTTTCTTCAGGGCTCACTGGAAAGATTATAAAAGCCATCCTCAAGGAAGGATTTCAGATCTCAGCTTTGCAAATGGTAGGTTTCCTTTTGTGTTTGTTTTTATGATAAACAGAAGTTGGAGAAGTGCTGCATGCACTTCACAACAATGCACAGGTGTCTTCCTGCAATATAAAACCCTTGTGCAGACTAGCAGTGTTTTGGGATCAGCACTGTCCTTGTGATATTTGTGTTTTATTATTTGATTGATCAGCTGCTTTGTTTATATTTGATCGGTGACCTTGAGCCAAAACACTTTACCTCTCTCTGAGTTTTCCTATAGTTAGATGTGGTGATAATGAGACCTGTCTCTTCTGGAGCAATTTGAGACACCTTTACAAAATGCACTAGCTAAGATTAATGAAACTGTTGTTAATATCCTTCCTTAATTTTTAAAAATATATTATTATTATTATTAATTATGGGAAATGCTTTTAGAGATACTGAAAGGATTTTGACACTCTGAACACCCTCATCAATTAAAGGAATTTGGCACAGATATTGTTCCCAAGAGTAGGTCCAGTAAATCCTACCCTTCAGTTTTTGTGAGTGTCTCAACATCTGAAATTCCCGTCACTCAAATCCCCATCACAAATGAAGAATAACCCGTTTATTATCCAGAAAAGGATCCTATTGCATGACTTAGTGGGATAAGCCAACACTAAGTTGTCTGCTTAAATTTCAGGTGGAGGAAAATACTGTGTGCTGTGTTGCCTGTGGCATCATTGACTAAGGTGTAGACAAACTTCATATTGCAGCAGTAAA
This sequence comes from Scytalopus superciliaris, assembly GCA_013400415.1. Classification (NCBI taxonomy): domain Eukaryota; kingdom Metazoa; phylum Chordata; class Aves; order Passeriformes; family Rhinocryptidae; genus Scytalopus; species Scytalopus superciliaris. The sequence goes on along the minus strand of VXBX01000818.1, from coordinate 9,571 downwards.
ACCGGTCCTTTTACCTAGTGAAAAATAAAAGAGAATTCTGAATATTTGCTGGTTAAGAAGGGGTGTCTGTCTACTTTTGTTGTTGTTTAATACAGACTGGCTAACATTTTGGTTTTCTTAGTTCAACATGGAGCGTCCAAATGCGGAAGAATTTTATGAGATTTACAAAGGTGTTGTCCCTGAATACCTGGTAAGCATAAGTTTGAAAATAAAATACGCTTAAATGAAGAAATTATTGCATTTCTTGTTGCTTGGGATTGTGATGTGATTTCTTTTATGAATCTGGTATTGATCAGTTCTAGTTTGTTCTCAAATAATTCATCTTGAAAATCGTGCAATGTATGTCATAATAAAGGAGAACCTTTCATGAAAATTGTTCAGCCAAGGAATTTGTAAAATGTGTCCCATCTGCATCTTTCTTTATGGCTTGGACTAGAATATGTATTTAATATTTTATTTATAGTAGGGCTGCTATATTTGAGGCTTTCCTAATGATGCTTTGAGCTATTCTTTGCTATATTGATATGACTTCTGTAGATCTTCAGCAAATTTACAAAGTTTAAGATATGCTGCAATCCCAGTGCACATCTAAGACCTTAATATTATACCTTGTTGTAATGTCACATGAATCTTCCTGACTGCAAACAGAACAATGGGAATACAAGAAGATGAGCTTGTATTTCTGTATCACCTTCTGTCAGAGGATTTTGGTTCGTTTTACTCAAAGGGATTTTTCCTTTGCTATGTAATTTACTCATAGTAATGAGTTTAGTTTCATTACCATACTATGTATTATGCAAATTATCCTTAATTTTTAAATGGTTACATTATTAGAAGTTTTTTACATATTTAATAATTTTACTTCAGACAGTTACTAACACTACTTTTTTCCCCCTCCTTTGTGATTGTTCAGTCTAACTTACTTCAGTAGGGCTTGTAGATCTGTCTTTAAATGGGTTAGGAGTACCATTAGTTCACTCTCACACTGGGGAATACTATTAAGATCTCCTCTGACAACATCATTTTTGACAAGGACCACAGGGAGATTGCACAGGCATACACAATTAAAATGTGGAAATATCTGGCTGTTATTTCAGGGCCTGAAGACTCCTGTGGTACTGCAGAAGTCTCTGCTTTGAACCAAACTGGAAATTCTCTACCGTTTTCCGCAGCTCTTTTGTACAGTCTCTGACCCTCTAACACATTGCAAATGTTAGTTATATAATTTAATTGGGGAGTTACTCAGAAGGGAAAGTGATATTTAGACAGGGTAAGTCAATAAATAAGGTCTGTTTTACGTAATTTCAAGAACAGTGAGAATCTGGGGCTCCGTCCTGCAAGCTTTATGTGCTGGATTGACTCAGCTGAAAAGAACTTCCAGGGAAGGCACACATGGGAACAGCAACAGACATTGTCAGTGCAGGCCAAATAGGAACAACTATGTTGCAAAATAGGATATTGAAGAAGGAATATGACCTTATATATGTGACTCAGAACCATCTGTTTTGATCTAAATTTTATTTATCAGTCCAAAATAACTCAGCACAGAAGATACTGGCATCCAGAAATCCTTTAAAAAAATCTCTACTCTCATTTGTTCTGGTTACCCCTTGTCAATCAGATAAAGGTTTGACATTGTATGTAAAGTATTTCTTTGTGAAAAGAGAAAGCTGTACAATTGCCCAAAATTTTAGCTTTATTGGCCTTTAGTGCAAGGGGTTTTGCATACTATTGATTAGTTATTGTGCTGTTTTGCCTTGTATTTCCAGCTATAGCCAGGAGTAAAAAGAAGTGAGATTATTTTAGGTCAGCTCAGAATCCACTTTGTTAATTACAAATGCCTGAGCTTGATTCACCTCCAGGAATGGTTTTGGCTGACCACAAACCATGCTATTTGACAAATGAGCTATTTGCTCAAGAAAATTTTATTTAACTGTAACTGGGAGTCTTACCAGAGGACCAGTGTCTGCTATTAAAATTCAACTCTGAACTTGATGAGGCTGTGTAAGGTAGGCCAGGCTTGTGTGCCATGGTACCACCTGCCTCTGTGCTGTGCCTGGTGGCAGGTGGGGTTCAGTCCTCAGCTTTGTGCTGTAATCAAGGAGCCAGGGGGAACTGTGGTCACAGTGTGCTCTTGCTGTTGGGATATTGCAGATAGGTGAGTCAGCTAAAGTTAGAAGCCTGGCTTTTCTCTGCTTTCCTGTTAACAGTTGTTTAAATGACTGAAGTCAATGAAATTGTGCTGAGTAGTGACTTTGTGGCAATTTACTCTCTTAAAAGAATGAAATGTGTTGCTCTTTGACCTGTTCTTAACAGAGGATCTGTTGGTGATACCAGTTTTAGAAATTAAAATATTTATTCATGTTGTAAAGTGTCAAACTAGTTACATTTTTTTCATGTCCTCCCTGGAATACTTCTACCTAGATTTTCTAGGATCAGGCTGGTGATAGAGTCACTTGACTAAAATTCAGAGTGGGGAGGCCAGGCACGTGTTCTTAGCATGGAATCCATTATGAGGATAGCAACTTTTTGGAGCAATGCTACCTCACTTGGAGTCTCTGTGTGTTTAGTTTCTGTCACAATTCATAGAAGGCAGAGAAGGGCTCAGTATTTCTTTTCCTACTGCTCTGTATGCCATTTTTCTTTGCCATGGCTTGACCTGCCCATGGCTGGCAGACATGATTGCAGTACCTTGCTTGTCCTTACCTGTCCTCCCTTATTTTCTGTGTGTGTCTTCTCCTTTGCTCATTAGTTTTGATTCCTTTAATTGTCCTGATTTGTTTAAAACTTGTCTGCCCAGACTTCTAGACAAGTATGCAATTATAAGGGCATGATTTAAAAAAGGAAGTCAGCCTGGAACATCAAAATAGATTCTTTCTGCTTGTGAAACCTATACCTCTAATTAACAAACTCCACATTGGCACTAATGCCCAGAGTTAATTTAAGCTTATGAAAACTAAGACCCATCTTCATCACCCACACGGAACTCACGATGTCTCTCTACTCTCCAGGAGGCTCCAGGGAAACAGATGATTTCAGTGTAACCAAGATTCTGGTCATAGCACACCACCAGAATGTTGCCAGATCAAGGACCTTTCCCCTAACAAGTTGTGCCACAGGCACAGGTTCTGTTGGCTCACGTGTTTCCGCTTCTGTAGTAATAGGTGAGGAAAAGGCAGTGAGAACCAAAAGCTCAGGAGACATTTTAGTGGCTTAAAGCCATCAGATGGGTGTATATTTGGAAACAAATACAGGCTGTGTACTGTGCTTCCTGTAGGGAACACTGCAAAGTACATTGCTGCCAGTGGAACTGGCTGAACATAGTGTGATTTTTCAGGCTTAAAACCCAGCAAAGTGCATTCCATTGATTCAGTCTAGTTTGACAAGTTATGGGGTACTGCCATGAAATCCAGGTCCAAATCAAAGTATTACAGATGCTTTTATATACTGTTCAGTATCCTGTTGAAGCTGAATATCCAATTTTTCTCAATTTCCACCTTCTAAACCAAGTAGCAAAATGGAAAACATTTCTTGTGTTGTGAATGCTAACGATGTCTTTGGTTCATGTCATGACTTTCCTAAATGCACCAATATTTTTTAATTGTTCCTGTCCTGTGAGTTTGGACCTTGTCTTGGAGAGGAATACAACCCTTGCTAATGCCTGAAGAAGCTCAGCTTTGTTTCTGTCTTCTTTCTCTTCCAGGAGATGGTTTCAGAGTTGTGTTCAGGGCCTTGCATAGCGATGGAGATTACACCATCTGAGCCTCCAAAAGTGTTCAGAGATTTCTGTGGTCCTTCTGACCCTGTAAGTACTTTTTTGAGTGATAAAGAAAGCTCAAAAATGTTATGCTGTGTGAATTAAAATATCAAAGTGTGGCATGGCTGCCACATGCTTGCTGCTTTCATTAGAAACATTATTTTATTATGGCAGTCAAATGCTACTCTTAGTGGACCAATTTGCAAATCCCTTAGCAACATTTCTGATCTTACCTAAATCAGATGATAAAGTACTGTGATGATATTTATGTGAAAGAAAAGCTGTCTAGGCAAAAAACCTCTGTTAAAGAGTCAGAAATGCTCAAACACAAGGCTTTGGAACCCCAGAACAAATAGTTATTGTGGATGCCAGTGTAACCAAATGTTAGCCCACTGCAGTCTGTGGCATTCTGCTAGGATGAAACTGTGAATGGAGAATTGGTTCCTTTGATTTTCAGAAAGAAGCAAACAAAAAAAAGGGTGTCAAAGTTGTCACATCTGTTTGCTTCTAGCTTTTATTTTTCATTTCTTGAGGTGGGTAATTGGATATGTGTGGTATTGTGAGCAATTTGGAGACAAGTGTAAGTGCTTTCTCAAGGTTTGCAGATTTTTATTAAACAATGAAGGCTGTTATACCACACAAGAACCATGAGGTGAAATACCAAGATGAATCCAATGAGGTCAGGTTTTGTGTGTTTTTCTGGTTATGATTTGATGCTTTAGTTGCAGACTGGGGGGATTTACCAGTTTTCATGGAAAAAAAGATCACATAGATGAATGCTTGAAGGGAGAACAAGTTATTCAGGGTGTATTTCTCTTCACATCCAGAGTTTCCATTACAGAAAGAACAAGTTAAAAGCATTATCCAAACCTTTTTTTTCCCCTCTTCTGTTTGGTGGCATTCAGATTATTCTCTGCTGGGTTAGCATCTTGTAAGTAGAGCATAAGTTGTTTTTCTTTAACTGCTGGATGTTGTATCAGTAATGTACACAAGATGGTGGTTTCAGTTTTATTTCAAATTCCACGTTTAAGGTTGTTGGTCTTTAAAACTTTCAAAGGTGCAGTCATTTCATTTGGGCTTATTATATCCTTTTCATGTGTCTGCTTCTGTAATGTTGAATATGTTGAATATGCTTTGCAAGCATCACAACTGTGTTTGGTTATGAAAGACAAGTGTACCTGTACAAGGGGAATTTCACCATTTTTCCTTACTACTCACACGAAAAGCTGTCATAGCCATCCAACACATGTATGGAACTGCTGATGAGCTGAGGAATCTGAGGGATGTATAAACTGGTGGCTTCTCTGAGTAGCAGAAGAAACAGCAAAGGGGGGGACCTAATTTCCTGAGTCCGAGATCTCTTGCTAGTGACCTACTGATGCTGTTTGTGTTTCCCTTTTAATGGCTTGCTGTGTGACTTGGGCAGTGAAAATGAGTGCCCACCTGCTTCTCGTGGAAGGAGATGGCTCTAAGTTTTGGACACTGATTTCATAGCAGTTACACTAATGGTCTGTTTGGAAGACAGGCAGCTGTGTTATGTATTTCTGTCTACTGTTTTATGTAAGAACTGCAAATTAATAGATTCTCCAAGTGTATAAAATATATGTACAGTAACTACAGCTGCTCTCAAGACCAATCGTTGCCTGAAAGTTATCTCTCTCTTAAGACAGTGTTTGAAGCTTGTCCTTGAGGAAGAAGGGGCTAAGGTAGCTCTGTGGCTTTTGTCATTCCCAACTGGAATTGTCACAGAAGCTCACAACTGCACTTTGTGGTTACAGTATTTGTGTCAAATAGCGGTAGCAAAACGGTAACAGCAGTTTCGTTATCTAGAAGGGTTATATACAGACCATGGGGATGATGTGGGCTTGATATTCCAGTGGTTAAACTCCATCTCAGTGTCATGCAAATAGTGCATTATCAGTAAGAGATCCGGATCTCTCCATAACTTGTTTGTTTATATATGCTAGATCCTGAGGTGTGTGCAGCGTGTTTATAAACATGGGTGAAGACCAAGTTCACTACAAAAATGTACCTGTTTGGGTCACTTTGTCTCTCCTGTTAGAGTGCCATTGAAATCACTGTCGTTACTCTCAAGGCAGGGTGATGTTTGAAGTGAGTAAAGGTGTTGGAATTTGACTTATATAATGAATCTCTCCTAATCACATGTGTTGCTAATTATGTCTTAGTACATAGCAAATGTAATAATTACTTCATGACAAGTCAGATATCTAAACTGGATATGAATGTTAGCAGCCCTTTCAGTCCATTTTTGGTTTTGCAGGATGTTTAGGGCTGAAGAAAGAGTTAGAATTCTTCTATTTTGAGGATTATATTTTAATACGATAGCAATTTATACCAAGTGTGTAATGCTAAAAGTGAAATGTAACTTTGGGCTATTTTCTATAACAGGGTAATATTTTTTTTAGCACTGCAGGTCAGTAAAGCTCTCTGCCGAAAATATCCTTCATTATAAAGCTTATAAATACTTTATTAAAACCTGCTATGTGGTAGCAGGGAAGACAACTAACCAAAAACCTGGTTTGAGCCTCTTTGTAGCAGGGTACGAATGGTCTATCAAATCAGGAAAGCAGGCAGTGGGATGAAGATGCTTCTCTGTAAGGAGCTGTGCTGGTGGATGTGCTCACTCTCCAGATGACTGTGACCTGATTGAAGGGCTCAGTGTTGCAGATTGCAGGCTTGTGGAACATTGGCCCCTGGTAGATGGTACCTGCACTAGGATATATGCTATTCTGCAGATCGTGCTTGTGTTCTGCTCCACTGGCACTTTCCTACTGAGGGGCTCCTTTTGAAGTGTCAGCATCTTTAATGATACTTGGCTCAAGCACCTGGAGTGCAGCTCCTTTTGTGTCATTGGTGGTCTCATCTGAGGCCTTCCTGTAGTTTTTCAGATGATTCATGATGCTTGTTCTTGTCTTTGCTTGCAGCCTCTGACTTAGCTGTTGTCAGAGCCAGTTCCCAGACTGCCTGTGAGACTGACTGGCTCCTGTGTGCCTCATTCTCTGTCCTGAACTGCCTCTGTGGCTACTGTGTGGGCCTAGACATGGAAGGCTCTCTCCACATCTACTCTAATGAACAATATTTTATTGCATATATACATAATATTATTGCAGCACCCCTATAAAAGGCCAGCAGTCATACTGATGCCCATCTTGAAAATGTTTCTTTGCAGTGTTAATAAGGGTTGTTTAAAAACAGAAGAGCTCTGAATTTCACACAAGGCTGTAGCTTTTCAAGGAGGGGAGGCACCCACAGACTCTGCTGTGGCAAAGTAGCAACTGCTCTATAAACCTGGAAAGGGGACTTTAAAAGTTAATCAAATAGGAGTACTATAGAACACAAATCTTTTGAACTTTTAGCACATAGGGTCATTTAGAAATGGTCATGGTAACTGCAGTCCAAGTTCACCAGAAATGAAGCTGTATTTCTCCTCCATTGTAAAGAAAGTACTTGGAGGGGTGGGGGTAAATGCAGCACAGTGTACATTATCAAGAAAGTGGTTTTATTTAAGTGNAAAAAAGCAACCTGCATTTGATTTGATCTGCATTGATTTGACTTTCTTTAACATGGGCCAGGATGCAAAGTCTGCAATGCAAAGCCTTAGAACAGGGGAATGATGGCCAGGGAATCCTGTAACTGCCTTGAACTGGCATCAATACTTCATTTCACTAATGTTTGTGTATTTTTGGCCTCTGGAGCACTGGGAGGCTTTTTGTTATCACTTTGGTCTGAAGCTGCAGCTTCAGTTTTCACATCATTTTCGTGCAGCTTCTCTGTTGAAATAGCTGCTGGTAATATTTTTGTCATGGAATTGTGGAGATGGTTACTTTGTGTTCATAAAACACTTGTAAAATCCTGTCAAAATTGGTATACTGCTTTTATTTTTTCTTTTGAATTTTCTTCACAGACAAATGAAAAAGTTGGTTAGAACATGTAATTCCAGGAGTCTTCATCAGCTACATGTTCCTGGCTGATTGCATAACTTTTAGTATTCTTAAGGGCTTTTAGCTGGGATTGGCAGTATGCTAAACGTGACTCAAGTACCTTCTGTTGTGAGATACTATTAAAGTGATGGGATGTGCTGCAACATTTCTGCATCCAGTGGGTTGAAAAGCCCACTTGCTTTAAATTCTAACCTGCATTCTTTTTACACTGGGGATTTGCACTTTTAAAGGTAACGGTGTACTATCAGTCTTTTTTACTTTTGCATCAGAGAGCTGAAAGGGAGATTAGATGATTCAAAACAAAGCAGTGAACTGAAAGAGCTGGAGTCTGCTTTAGCTCCATTCCTGACCTCACTGTGTGACCTTGGACAAAAAGTTCAATATGTTTCTGCCTCAGTTAATCACATCAGTTAAACAGGGATAACAGTATGAGCCAAAGAGCACTGTTGTTGTAAGATTTTTGTTTGTACAGACCTCCTGTGAATCTCTGTCGCTGTATGCAAGGCCAAAACTGCTCGTGTTCGTTCCTAGAACTACATTAGCAGCACGACATTTTCACATTACATCACATAAAGAGTCGTTCAGTGGAAGATATAAAGGAATATAAAGACTATTTTTTGAGCTTCCAAGTACTCATTTTCTGGTAATACCTTCATAGTTGTTCTGGTGTGGATTCTCCCTATAGCCTAGTGAGCCTCGGTAAGAGCATTGACAGTAAAGTATATAATGTGTCTGAAGAGAAATAAGAGTTTTTCTATTTAATTCTTTAATGAATAAGATTTTAATGTAATTGATTATCTGCTCAGATAGTCTGAGTCATGTAATAAAAATAAAAACTTTCATTCAGATCCAGACCATTATCAGCTGGAGTAGCAAAGGGAGCGATCAATACCAGTTCCGATATCCTGCTGTCTAAGCCAGCAATGGCAAAGGCATGACTGAATTGCTTAAATGTTATTTAGGGTCAATCATCTGACTCTGTCCTTTCGGTTTTTCATTTCCACATCAGCCTCTGCAGGTCTAATGAAAAAGTGTCATAGACAGTGCTAAGGCCTCCTAGTTGGGAGACATGGTAATTTTTGCCTGAGGAGGTGTCTGTGAAGGTGGATTCTTCCCTTTAGTGCAGCCCCTCAGCTGATACTGCTGAGTCATAAAGTCCAGAGTCTCCCTGGGTTCAGGACTTCTTCTGCCTTGTTCCATGTCACCCCTCAGGACACAGGCAGCGGATCTAGAAGAAAGGAAGTGTTAAAATAACTGTGCTCTAATGACCCACAGCTGTAATGTGACTGTAGCTGTGAGTTGTCACCGCTGCTTTAGACTTGTCAGTATGTTGGTGTATGCCGGCGGCTGTGGCCGTGTGGGTAAAGCCGCCGCCCCTGGATCTGTGCTCCTTCTCGGAAGGACGCCGGTTCGAGTCCTGCGGGTCTCGCTCTGCCAACTTCGTCCGGGCTTGCCCCGGCCAAGGCTTAGAGTGTCCCAGGGCTAAAGGGGGTGGGGCCAGTTCCGCGCACGCTGAGCTCCACGTAATAAATCCATTCGCGCAGGCATAAAAAAAAAAGCATCGTCGTTCGCGACGGCTAGCCACACATGTTGGTGTATGATTTGCAATTTATCTCCAAAAGTGTTACAGCTTCTTGTCAGAGACAAGCCTGTGTCTCTGTGGATGCCAAACACCACACCTGTGTCAGTGAGTTGCTTTCCCTGGTTTAAAATGGATGGAGTCTGCACCGGGAGCATGAGTAATAAATAAATGTCATATTTGTTCTTCCTCTCAAAGCTATGTGTAGCCTTGGGAGCAGCTGAGAGTCAAGAATCCAAGAATTAATTTTTACAGGCTGTCCTGGTTATAGTG